>WSXT02043280.1:0-27882 GCA_011762715.2 Neuroterus valhalla | reverse complement strand
GTGGGAGGAGGGGTCAGAAGGGGGGCAAACCACCAAGGGCAGAAAAAAGAGGGGGGAAGAAAAAATAGGTTGTGCAAAGTGGGGGGGGGGGGGGGGGGGGAGCACCGTCTGTGTAAGAAGAAAACATAGATATTGATACTGCGGCTCAAAAACTACAAAGGAAAGCATATTGTAAGCTTGTTTTTATCACAATCTCTTGTATGTTTTTTGGTTTTCAGGTCTATACATTTACTCTTTACATACTCTTTGTCTTGCCAATAAAATATCAATTACAGTCAAAGCATGTTCTTTTATAGACTACTTAGTTGTTTGCACTATGAAAATCAGATGTTTCTGATTCCTGAAGCAGTGGAGCGGATTCTTTACAGGTTTACAAATGATGTCGATGTTGTGCTTGCCATATAGATTTCAGAAGATTCTGGAAATTCGTGGATTATAAGGTAGAACTATCAAACTCATCACCCTATTCACAGTACATAAACCTCCAGCAAGTCAAAATTTATGAGCAACTCAGGATGCTCTTCCCAAGATCCAACTTGGTTTTGGGGGTTGCCTCCTCATTTATCTTGCCCTTCTTGATTTTCATGTTATCTTCCGATTTCTTCTTTCCCGGAATTTCAGAAATTTACTTGATTGTTAGACGTTAAACCGAAATTTGAGTTTGGCTTTCAGTCTGATTTTAGATTGCTTGGATTACGTGTACAGTTTGTGGAAGATTGCCGGTGCTGCCTTAATTCCGTAGGGCACTCTTGAAAATCGGTATCAATCAAATAGCGTTTGAAAAGAAGTGAGTTAGGAACTTCTTTTGATTTCTGATATAAATATAAATTTGGGTTTTTCTCTAATTTTGAATGTTGATTCGAAAATACTTGCCTTGGGGTCTACGCTTCTCTTAATAGCGTTGATAAGGTCCGCCCTCAGACTTTCCATTTGTCGAAGTCCTATCCTTGGGATCACGTCTTTTCCTACAACTACAGACGTAATGAACTCCTGAGAATATTGTTGCGCAGGCATACTCAAGAGCCCACCTGGTGGCGCAAAAGAGAAGCAAATCAAATCTGGATAATTTTGTCTCAACAAAATTGCTAATATCGACGCTGTTCCGGCACCCAACGAGTGACCGACTAGGACCAGCCCAAACTCGTGAGTTGCTCGTGAGGGATCCTGCAATTGAAGAAAAAAAATCGGAATTTGACTTAAATGTGAGGCACTCAATATAATAAATAAAGGTAGATTTCACGCCAGACTTGCACAAAACAGGGATTTCCATAATTGTTATTTTTCGAACTTTGTATTATTTGTTTAGTGCACCCTAAAAGAAGATCAAAATATTTCCTAAACGATTTATTCGTCATTCTTTCGAGTTCAAGATGCTGTGGAATAATTTTTCTTTTTAAATATAAACTGATGTGGGTACTATGTCGAATCAATTTTAAAATGCTTCAATTCTCAATAGTTCAAGTAGAATTTTTAACACAATAGATGAATTCCCAAAAAAGTAGATGGATTTCCTAACAAAAAGGTGAATTTTTAACCGGAGAGGCAGAAATTTCTACCAGAAATCAGAACTTTGAACAAAGTGATCGACTTTTCATCTAAAAAAGACAAATTCTCAAAGGAAACTTGATCTTGACCCTTGAAGGGCACTATGGGTGTAATACACCGAGGCTTTTTTTTATCGCTTGTGAAACATATTACATCCAGAATAATGAACATATGCTGGCATCTAACGGTGAATGATGCTATTCGACTTAGTTTGGGTTTTTGATGGAATTGGAATTTTCATTTTTCGAGATAACTACCTTTTTTGGATGGGCCAGTATAGGGGTAATTTTTTTATAAAAGTGTCGCATCAGAAGTGTCCATGAAACCTCTATTGTTATAAAAAGAGATGTTTAAACAATCATAAGATAATTTTTTCAAAAAAAATTATGTACTCCTGTGTGCACAGGACATGTGCAAAATTGGCTGGGTGTTTGACACCTACTATGGACTTAATGGAATTTTTCAGACGTGTGCCCTTTAAGGGTCAACAAAGACAAACAATTTTTCAACAAAAGAATTGAATTCTGAATAAAAACAGATTGATCTTCTGGCGAAAGGTTGTATTTCATAGGAACAGAGACGGATTCACTGCGCAAGAATAACATTTTCAACACCGAAATAAGAATTTCCTACGAGAAACCTAATTTCCAACAAAATAATATAATTTTTCGTCAATAAAAAGTTCATTTTGAACCAAAGTTTAACAGAAACTGATTTTGAAGAAAAATCAGAATTTTCAACTACTCTGCGGGTGTAAAATTTGACGACGTCTTTACAACATCTCCAGGACCTAATAACGACGTCGCAAAGACGTGCAAGTCGTAAAGATAACGTAAATACGTCTTTGCGACATGAGGATGTTGTAAAGATGTCTTAACGTTATCTTCCACGTATTAGGGGAAGGATGAGAAGAGAAACTGCAGAGTATGCGAATGGGTGAAAAAGACATGGGATCATTTATACGATGGTTGTATGGGGGAAAAGAAAAAGAGGGATAGATGACAAAAAAGAGTGAAGAAAATTTTATGAGAAAAGGAGATACGAAAAGAATGGATGAAATAATTAGAGGAAGCTTCGGGTTTAAAATAAGAAGATTAGGGTGGGGAAACAGAATAATAAAGAAGTCATGAGAAAATAAGGAGGAGGGAGCGTGCGTCTCTGAAAAAAAATGATAGCTAAAATTGTACAAGAAGATTAAGTGAAATCGTGTAGAGTGAGATGCGGCTGCGCGCTCTATTTCTGTCCCACTTTTCCACTTGTCGTTCATTCGCACTGTCCCGATAGGTTATGTTTATATTCTTTAGGCTAATAATTTTATAATTAGATAGATATGAGAGAATGAGTAAGGATAAGAGAAATAAAACTAAATTTTGATGCAAAAAGATTTAAAGGAAAAAAAGTTATGTTAACTCTCAGGGGACACATTAGAAATGAAGAAGAAGACATCTCTTTCGGTTTGATGTCAACTATTACATTCTTGATGAGGAATCAGTTTTTTTACTTGAAGTTCAATTACTTGGCTGAGGATACAGATTTTCAGTTGTGAATTCACCTATCCGCTAGAAATGAAACATTCTTACTTGAAATATAGAATATTTCCTTATTTCACTTGCCTTACTGTGTAAAATAGAGAAATAATTCGTTCAGGAAATGTTCGGAATTATTATCATCAAACAGAATCTGTTCTAAAGCTTCTTGTTTTCTAATGCTTCGAATGTCTGTTCACGATTCTCAAACTCTGTAAAAAATGGAAAATCAGATAAAAATTCTAGATTTTAGATGCTTTAGGGAATTCTCCACATTCAAGGGTAAAATAGGTTTAAGGGGGAGATGAGGTTTGTGGTAAAAAAGGGATGGACGGACATCCCTGAATATCGATGAAGCCTATGTGCTTTACATTCTTCATAAAATTGTTGCCTCTCATGCATCAGAAACGAGCATTTTCAGCCCTGTTTTGAGGGACACAAGTAGCATTTCAGAGATGGGTGTGCAGCATTTTAACCTGGCGGGCGATAATGGAGAGCATATCTTATATTGATGAAGTGACAAATAGGAAGTTGGTAACGCTGGCCTACGCAATGAAATTGAGCTCGGAGATATTGATAGATATCGATATATGTATCACGGCTGCCTGACATGCCCAAACCAGAATTTCAAAAATCTCTCCAAATGTATTCACTTCTACTCCCTATTGTCCCTCAAAACAGGCCTAATGAATACGCGTTTTTTATTTTTTGAGACAAAAAGTATCAATTAAATCGTTTCACGATGCATACTGACTTTTGCGAGAGCTTTCGCAATAATTCCCTCCTCGTAAATTTTCTTTCGAATGTACTCAGCAGCTTGAACCATTCCTTTGTGACCCAGCCAGTCTTCTCTAGGAGGCGATAATGGCAAAACTTCACCCTCAGCATTCAAATCCGTCATCACGTCTTTTAGACTCAAGGTACCTCTGATACTGACGACCACCTAAGAAAGTGCAAAAACAAAGAAATCTTATACCAGTTTCTCTGGACTTACATGTTGGTGGCGGTAGTAGAGCGTGTTGACTGACAGGTGGTTAAAGAGTTTTGCGGAATTTGTGTTCCAGGTGTCGTGGAGTGCCAGAACGGAAGCTCAGGTATTGTGTAAGGCTGCGAGAGGTGAGTTAAGAGACGAAAAAGTAGTTTTTAATGTGTAGGGGAGGTTTACAGAAATGAAGGTAAGCTGCTACTTGACGAATTGATCCATTGAAGAGAGCAAGGTTTCTCGTAGGTTTATCGTAGGGTTGGGAGGAGAGAACGGTGTCTGTAAGAGCTTGTTAGGTTGAAATGAAGTGAATAAGGTAAATTTAAAAAAGGGATATTGCATAAATTCGGTAGCGGAGTACAAAGACATCTGTTGAACGCGGTAGGAAAAGAAATATTTGTTATCGGTAGGCGAGCGGGAAGTAGCTGAAGAGTAACAACGAGAACGCGGGGATAGAGGTAGACGGAGAGGGATCGTTCCATACGCTACTGCGGATAGCAGCGGAAGGCCCGGTGAACAGTAGTGCTTGAAGGAAGGGTAAAGACTGGACTGGGCGTTCGGGAGAACGAGAAGGCAAGCGATACAGTGTATAGCGCAAATAAGGGAGAAACAGTCTTGCTTTATAAGAGAAACAGAGACAGTGGAGAAAGCTCAGGGTAAAGCGCGGAGAGAGTCCATACAAAAAAAGCGATAGGACGCGTAGTCACCCATAAAAATAGGAGGGCAGCTGGACAGGGATACAGTAGGGTTTAGATATCGAAAACCAGAGGCTGAGGCAAGAAGTACAGGGGACTAAAATTACGGTGGAAGTTATGAAGGATGACGTAAGGGTCAGATATTAGAGATAGGGGAAAAGAGATGGAAGATTTGAGGGAGAAATCAGAATGATAAGAGTTACTGGTGGTTTTGGTAAGGAAGAACAGTAGGGTTAGTAGAGTTAGGAATGGAGAGGAAAGAGAAACCAAATAAAAGATGAAAGGGCTATAATTGAGGAGCAGGGGAGACCGGAAGGAAGTGAAATGTTTGCTACGAAGAATAAAGGAGATTACGAGGCAATGAAGTCTAAATAAGGCTATAGGGAAGAGGAAAACTAAGTAGTGGTTATTGAATTGGAGACCTGGAAAGAAAAGTTGGGAGTGATGCGAAGTAAATACAAGGAAAAGGGTTCACATTAACAGGATCTCCCTCTCGTTTCAAATTAATTCTCTCGAAGTTTAACTGTGTACACCACAGCACATTTAACAGATAGTGAATGAACTTGGGATAAAAAAAATAAGTGACTCAATATTTCTCTTCAGGAAAGAGGACAGGATCTGAATTGATGTTGCAATATAAATTGGATAGCGTTTTCCGGAGATTTGTATGCTAAGACGCACCTTCTTTTTCGTGTAATCTAGGGCCACGAAAAATGGAGTCTCGCCAACATCGACGTGAAATGTGGCATAAATGACTTCAACTTCTCCGATTTCCACCAACCTTCTCAGTGCTGCATAATTGCACTGGCAGCAGTTGTCTTCGACCACGATGGCTTCGTCTTCTTCTCTTTTACATGGGAAGCAACAGCATCTCAGTCTGAAACAGATCGTTCAATGGTCAGGTATACATACTTGATGAAACTCTCGTCTATCTCGTTTTCTCTTTGGGTCTGCTATCCTAAAACCCAGTTAATAGAATTAAACCAATTCCACCGAGATAAAGATAAGAAATTTTAACAGTAGTGAGAGCTCATCATCCTCTGCAAATCATCGCTTGATTCAGCTGTATCACACTTATTATCTGCAAACGCAAGTTCACGCACTTTTACTGTCATAAGATCAACAACTTCTTCTTCAGAAAGAGCCATTCTAAGACATTTGATAATGTATATATTGAACATCCATGAGGAAATAACACATCCTTGCTTTACGCCTCGCTTAATATCGAACCAATCACTCAGTTGTCCATTTACTCTCACAATCGCGCGTCTTTCACTATAATCTTACTTTTGTTGCTCCAAGAGGTTAACCATTCACTCCAAACTCTTTCCAGCTCACAGTGTTCAGAAGGACAACTGCTCTATAGTTAGAACAAACACCTTCATTACACCTTTTCCTGGTATATTAGGATCAGACACATAAACAAATATCTGCCACCACTATTAATCATTCCAGCAGTTCAGTAATTTTTCAATTACGGACATGATGGGGATATGAAAAAGATAGTTTAAAAATGATAAGTAGGTGAATGAGGTTGTTCGATACGCTGGCATGGTTAGTATGAGGCTGCAATACAGAGATATGAGGGTGGAAGGACAAAAGATATACGACAGAAGAGCTTCATACATATCTATCTTAGTTCCATCTCATAAGTTTTGCCGAAAGAAAAATGTCAATTCGTCCAATCGACTGAATTTCTATTCATGCTACGAATAAAATCTAGGAACTCGAATCTCCTCTAGCAATTTTAACGACACAGCTCACATACTGAAAAATATTGAGTAAAAAATATTTTCTTTGTCTGTCATATTTATAAGCAGATGAACTTCGTTCCAACCGGGTGTCTCAAAGATACCTCATCATTTTTTTTGGTGATAAATCATTTTTTTGATAGAAAAATAACCTTAATTGGTTGGGATACCTCTTTTATAAGTAGAAAATGCAACTATTTGGTTGCAAATTAAACTGCCTTTTCTGAGGATTCAGCTGTTCTTATGAAAATCCGTTCTTTCTGGTTCAAAAATTCATCACTATTTGTGAAAATACTACTGTATGGTTGAAAATATTTTTTTTCGGATCAGGATTAGACTAGTTTGTTGAGTTTTTTTTAGATTTAAATTTCATAATGTCAAGAAGGATCATACTATTTTGTAGAAAATAAACTAATCTCTAAAAAATTAAATTTTCGGACTGGAAATTCGTCTTTCTTATGAGTATCTAATCCGTCTCTTCGTCTTGAAAATGCAACCACTTTTTGAAAACTAATTCTTCATTTATTTAATAATCAAATTCTATCTGAAAATTTGAATTTCCCATTCCTGATGGAAACTCTATCTCTTATAAGTTGAAAATTCTACTTTTTAGCAGGGAAAACACTATTTCGTTGATCTCAACTGGTTGAAAATTTGTTATTCTTAAGTTTTGAATTCGTTTTAATGGTTGAAAATTGATCCAATTTTTTGGGAATTCATCTATTTGGTTGAAAATCAAAAATTTTTTAAAATGCATTCTCACGGTTGAATTGAACAGAGTAAATATCCGCTTTTTGTTGTTGTTGTTGTTGTTGTTGACAACTTATATCTACGAATAAAACATATACTATTCAATATCTATTTTAGAACTCATGGCCTACAGTTGAAAATCAAACTGTTTGGTTCTAACTTCAATTATTTGGTTAAATATGGAAGTATCTTGTTACAGAATGCTTTTACTGTTTGAAGATCAACTGTTTTCTATAAAATTCGAATGTTTAAATTAATGAGTCGCCTTCTACGGTAGTACAATCACTTTTCCTGGTATGGAACTCATCTTTTTTGAGTCAAATGAACTCTTTCGTTGAAAATTTTTCTTTTTGGTAGAAAATTGATCTTCTTTGTTAAAAATTCATGAATTCATGAATTAATAATCACGTTTTGAAAATTAATCTTTGCAGGTCAAAAATTTAGCTTTGTGGTAGAAAATTCAACTTTTTTTAGAACTTAAATTGTTCCATGAATATAAACTTTTTTGAATGGATTCGACTAGGAGAATGTTCATTTTTGTTGGTAATGAGGATACGTTTTTCGAACTGGAAATTCAACTATTTCTTCAAATGCATTTTGTTGGGATTCTATTTTCTAAAAATGTGGAATAGATATCCTTTGTTGAAGAACTAACTAGAACGATTTTGTTTGAGATATGTTTTTATTGGTTGAAAATTTCATAATTTTTCTTCACAAGCTACAGGTTTTGATTTAATTTTTATTTATTTTTCCTGAATTCGAGTTTTTTTTTTGAAAATGTATCTATTCTCGTTAAAAATTCTGATTGTTGTTTCAAAGTGCTAACTGTTTTTGTTGAACTTTATTCACTCTTGTTTGAAAATTGTTCCATTCGGTTAAAAAATAAACTGTTTCGAATGGATTTCAGCCATTTGGATTAACATTTCACCTCTTTCGGTTTAAGTAGAAAATTTTATTTGAGAATTCAACTGCCTCCCAAGAATTTCATCTTTGTGGAATAGAGATTTCATTATTTGTTAAAATGCTACTGTTTTTGGTTGAATTTTATTTTCTTTGGTGTGGAAATTTAACCAGTTGGTAGAAAATTAGTTTCTCTAGATCAAAATCAGAATTTCTGTATATTATTCGTTTTTATTTATTATTATTATTGTTTTCTGCATTTCAGAATTTGATTTTGTTTGGAAGAATTCGTCTTTGTGGCTTACAAATTCTATTATTCTCTCAAGAATTTTAACTCCTCCCCAGCCCTCTGATGCTGCAACATTATTATAAAATAGCTCTTACAAATATGGGAATACAGAACAGTTCGTGAGTATTAAATGGCTGCAGACTTTTTCTTTTTTTTTTCTTTAAAGAAGTCCTTACCTGGTGCCCAGTTCGCAGAGACCTGTTGAGTGATTTACGAGGAAAAGGGGCCATCCATAAGCTGCTAGAGCGAAAAACATATAATGAATGGCTGACTGGAACTGTTCGGAATCACCATCTTCAGTGAAGGTGAGGAACTTTGTGCGGGGTGTGATGGGAACTCCAGATAAAAATTCGTAGATGTCATTTTTTCCCTGCTTCAAAATCAATTCCCGCTCAACCTTCTGAAACTTTCGCAATAATACTAAACCCGCCACAACGTCGGACGGGACTACGTCTAAATCCCTAAAGAAGTCGCTCAGTAGTTTGGCGATATCCGCAAAGGAATTCTGAAAGTTACAAAACAAATTTGATAAATATTTCATAACATTTGTTAAAATTTGATGCAATGTTGAAATGGATATAACTTACTCTGTTTCTATCCGAATTACCCATGCAGCAAAAGAGGATTCTACATCTATTGTCCCAACTGTCTTCATAGGCTCGGATGACTTTTCTGAAAACAGATTTAGATATTTCGTAATTACTTTAATGATTTGTGAATCGATAAACTCTTGTTCTTTAGCCTATGGGAATTGAAAATCGACTTGCTCACACCATCATGTCTAACAAAAGTTTACAATTATTTTTCTTCTCCTTACACATCTTCCTTTTCTCTCCTCACCTTAATGACCACTCTCCTATCTCCTTGACATGCAATTTTGTCTCTCTGCTTATCCCACTTATTTCCGCCTTCTCGCATTCTTTTGACCAGCGTTCTTCAACTTTGCATACCCCTCTCTACACAATTCACATACTCTCTTCTCCTTGTGAAGTTAGAACTTATAAAAACTCCCAATACTTTCAAACCTTATTCTCGCTATAATCTCCTGACTTTCTTTCTCTCTTGCCGTGCACAAATATTGCGCTCTCTCCCTTTGCGTAACCCACCCATAGTTACTATTAAACCTTGACCCTCTTGTCTATTCCTCTCCTAATCCATACAGTAGCACACTCACCGCAAGTAAGTTGAACGATTCCATCTTCTTCTCAGAATCACCTGCATCTTTATCTCCTTTTACTTTTACTCCCACTTCCTTACCCTATCTCTTTTACTATAATATATTTACCTCCTTTACGTTCCTTCTACCGTTACACCTCCACTCCATGCAGTAGCACACTCATGACTAGCAAGTCAGACAGTTTAATCCTCCTTCCAAAATCATCTGCAAGCAACTTCTGTCCCAAGTCCCACACATGCCGATTCGAAAAATTTGCTCACCTGACTCTCTCTTTCAAATTACTATACACTCCTCCATTCCTTCGAAATAGGAAACCCAAGTACACAAACTTTTTTACTTCCTGAGCCACACTGCCTTGCTATATCCGGTACCCTTTCTTATCCCTTGCGACCCCTCTTCTAAATACCGAAACCGTGAACCCTTCCGCGTTCAGCTCTAATCAACTCTTAACCAGGTCTTTTCTCAACCTCCTTATCTTACCCAAATTCTATCCACTGCCACCCTTGTTCATATCACCCCTTCTTCCACGTGCTGCAAAAGATAAACATTTTTGATAGTACTTCTACCCGCTCTACACCAATTATATCGCGTATACTTCATACGCCGTTTTCGTTAGTAAAACCCTCCCACAATTTTTCTGACTATACCCATCCTCTTCCTTATACAGAAGTACAATCAAATCTTTACCCTCCTGGGAATCCGTCCTCTCTCTATAGTTTTTTTTACTATCCCTTCCGACCTCTCTCTGAACGATTTTGTGCTTAAAAGCCATGCTTTCTCCTGCACAATGTCCTAGCCTGCTGCATTTAACCTTCTAGGCTCCCTGATATTTTTCTCAATCATCTTGAAATTCAACTTCATCTCCTCTTTCTCTCTCCTTCGTCTTTTCTTCTCATTTCTCCCATGTTTTTCTGAGCCCTGGAATGATTCTTCAAAAACTCCTTCTATTTCTCGCTCCTTTTTTTCTTATTCATCCCCTTCCTACGCTTCCTAAATCTATTCATTATCTCCCAAAGTGCTCTTACTTTATCTACAACATCAATGGCTGCTGGTCTAATTCTATTCTCTATTCTACTCTGAATCTATTTGTCTACTCCTAACCTACAATATTCTTGTCCATATAGTCAGTCACCAGTATGGTTTTACTGGTACTCATATACTTGTATTCTTCCTCTTTGTACCCCGTTATCATTTCATTCGTAACCACCAAGCCTCTGTTCAACATCCAGTCGCTCAAAACTCTTCCTCCCTTTTCATTACCGTAGCCTCCGATTTTCTTTCGAAACTCTCCTCGTCCCTGTGAAGACCTCCTCCACTTCCATTTTTCCAATAAATCCGCTCTCCTGCCCCTTGTGCTACCACATCTTCCTCTGTTCCGCCAATCTCGTCGTCACCATCTCTTCAATCATTCCCATTTCATCCTTATCGTGCACGGTTGAAAATTTCACGTCACCCCTCCTAACTTTACGGGGAATTTTTTTTCTCGCTAGAAACGTCGTTTTTACAGCCCTTGCTTGCTTTGTGCTGTTCGGGCACGTCCTACCGCAGGAGCCGAGGAGGTTGTCACCACAGCAGTCATATGATTTCTACCTTTTTTGAAGGCATGTGGCAATCGTTCGCGGTCTAGCTCGCATTCGCTCCGATTCACCCTCAAAAAGATCGAGGCGGTAGTAAACTCAGTAACACTCAGACTGGAATTGATCAGCGTCAGTCAGTGGTTTTACATTTATTCGACGCTAGAACTTTTTCAGCGACTGACCGATTGCCACAGTGATAAGCCCCTTGGTAGAAGCTTCGTTTTCTACTCTTATGTAGAGAATTCAATACATACAATTTTTCAATGTGTGGAGAGCTCCATAAATTTTATATGTGTTTCGCTGCCTCTGGTGATAAGCAAATTCAACCAGAGAAACCTAAAAATCCTAAAATTGACGCTCGAATGAGAAAAGTCACAAGATTGAAAAAAAGTAAAATGATAAAAAATGAGATGAAAAATCTGATGGTTAACGTTTAGGTGACTAATTTAGTTCA
Organism: Neuroterus valhalla; assembly: GCA_011762715.2. Taxonomy (NCBI): domain Eukaryota; kingdom Metazoa; phylum Arthropoda; class Insecta; order Hymenoptera; family Cynipidae; genus Neuroterus; species Neuroterus valhalla. The sequence goes on along the minus strand of WSXT02043280.1, from coordinate 16,236 downwards.
GTTTAGAGTTTATTCAAGTCTTGGGACAATGTCCCCTAAGGCGAACATGTAAATACAATAATGATAGTACATAATTCATGTGAAACATAATTAAAATAAGCTGAAAGAACACTGTTATAGAGATAATATGAAGAAGCACATGAGCTAACAAGTGTTTTACAATAAAAACGACATTGATATAAGAGGAATAGAGAAAGTATGAAGAAGATGCGTTACCATCGAAGCAATACTTATCTTATATAAGTTACGTTTGTTCGGATAATAAATGATGGAAAAATCTAGTCTCGAATGTATAGCTAAGGAATTAAAGGATCTCACATTAGTAGGCAAATGATTCCAGAGGATAGCAGCAGAGACAGAGAAAGAACTAAAAAATGTAGAAGTTCTACATGTAAGGATATACAATAAGTTTCCGTCTCTTCTGCTCTTACAACTCCATTTACTGTCTAGATACTGAAATGATTCGCGGAGGAACGAAGGATTGCCTGGGCTAAGAATACAATGAAGGTTGATAGCCATACAATATTTATGCCGATTTTTACTCTCAACCAATTAGGCGCATTGATATAAGGTGATATGGGGGTAAATCTTGGTAGGTCGTAGGTAAATTGCACACATGCATTTAGTGCTCTCTGTAGCTTTACATCAAGTTCCAGTGATATGTTGTCGTGTACAAGACAGCAGTAGTCTAATACGCAGAACTCATCTTAGATTTTCTTGTTTACTTTGTGAGGACATAACGTTCTATGAATTTCATTGACTATATGACATAGTCCTGCCAGTTAAGCGAGGGATCAAGGATAACACCCAGATTGCGAGCCGAGTTAGTGTATTGGATAATGGAACCATTCATTACTAGTGGAAGTGGAAATATATTTGGAGATCGTCAGCATTGAAGATGTATCTAACAAGTTTGAGGGAAAGCTTGAGATCAGTGACGTATATTGTAAACAAGAAAGGCCCTAACAGAGATCCCTGAGGGACTAAAGAAGATACCGGAAGCCAGTAGGATAAAATGTGTCTAGCAGGATCCAATACCGCTTGTTGCCTATCTAGAAGATAACCCGAAAGCCATGCTGAAACTTCATTTTATCAAGCTATTTCCTCGAGCTTGCTAATAAGAATGTCATGAACAATAATATCGAAAGCCTTGCTGAAGTCAAATAGAACCAAAACTATAATCACCCGCGAATCGATGGCATACTATATATCATAAGTGACTTCTAGTAGAGCAGTCTGGGTGCTGTAGCCCTGCCTAAATCCCTTTTGATATGTATCATATAGATTGTTAGTTTCAAGGCATTCAGTCAATTGTTTGGAAATGAATTTTCCAAAAACCTTGGAGGACGCGCACAAAACAGAAAGAGGCCTATAGTCACTTAGGAAAACCAGGTTCTCAACCTTGGGTATGTGGCAAATGAATAATTTTTCCATATGGCAGGGAACGTATAGAAATTATTGGAATAATTGAGAAGGTTAACTGAGTGAGGAAATAAAAACTTCATACCTCTCTTGATGTAGCTTATAAGAATACCATCAATTCCCTTGGAATCACTTCGGATCGATTCAACATACTTATTGTCATTCAAGAAAGAAACAGGTGAAACTGTGGATTCCGTTTGAATTCATTTTCTAATATGGTAGGAGAAGGCAAGCTTATCACTCACTTATCTCCATTCTTCCTTCTCTCTCGTTCCATTCCCAGATATTCCACCCAATTTTCGCTTTCATGTATTTCAACTGTACCTCCATACCACTATCCTCCAGTCTTGTTTTCTCTCTTCTGCGTCAATCCCCTATTATCTCCTTTCTCTCCGCCCAATCTTCCTCTATCCACAAACCTGGATTCTTTAGCTTCCCACTCACTTCCCATATTTCAGGCTTGTTTGCAATAGTTTTGAACTTATGCATCAATCCTCCAAAAATCTTCCAAGAATCCTCTATCTTCGCAACTCTTTGTGTACGAGTTGCCAAGCTCCCTACCACGTCCAACACCTCGGATTCAACCCCACTTACTCCAATTACTTCCAAATTTCTCCTTCTCACTTTTCTTCCCTCCTCCTCCGCTACCCACTCTTCTTCTGTTAGTGCTTTCGGCGGGTTACTCCATGTACTCTGTCCGTCCTTCGTTTGAGCGAAAAGATAGGGATCTCTTTTCTTGTTAAGGAAGCAGGCAACCGTACTTGACATAAATTACGTCACGTTGAGATGAAAATAGTACCTGTCTTTGATCATATTCCACTATCTCATCTCCATTATTGGCGGCGCAAACATCTAATTAAGTGTGACTACGTTGTGATAAGAAATTTTTATTCTAAACAGGGAGTTCCTACGGTATTACAATGGTATTGAGAAATAACCAATATGTCGTCATAGATATGAAAGGATTTCAGTTAACCTAGAGAGAATATGGAGGCGTTTGGGAGCAAGCTAATATGCGAGCTTGGGTTCCGCTTCCACACCCGAATAACAATTAATCACGTAACGCGTCAGGTGACAGAACTTGATTCAGGACAGCTGAATCTGTATGATTAAGGATTTTTTTTCAATTTACTTCCATAGAGAGTTCGGAAAATGACCCGGAAATTGTCTATCATTATCGAACGAGATGGAATGCAAGAGAAGGGCAGAGTCACGGGGATAAAACTAGCATAGGAACTTTTGGTAGGAAGCTTTGCCTTCCGTGCCAGGAGTTTCTGGGGTCCTTCCTAGTGACACTTTTTCCGCTATCGTTTGAACTTGCTGTGGATTTTCCTATTTTTGGATTGCCAACACTAAAACACTCGAGAGTAAAACTTTTGGTCATGTTATTCGCAAAAACACGTTCTGTGTAATCAAAAAGACTGACACCATCGATAGAAGTAAATTGTGCATTGGAAGATCAGGATTCAGAAAGGCACGATTGAATTCCCATGTTTTAGGTTATGCAACTCAAAAAAGAACTTTGATTACCAAAATGGTAGAGGAAGGATAGAATTAGGAATTGAGTTCCGTCAGGGGTCACTGCAGCGCCAGTGTGCTCAGATCGGAAACTGAAGCCAGTGACTAACACACGGTCACACGCGCGTTGTGTGTGAGTAATACGGCCAGACATAGCTCGACGTATACGTCGAACAGTATTGCTCACACACAGCGCGCGTGTTTTAGTCACTGGCTTTAGTTTTCGATCTAAGCACACTGTACAACGCATGATGGCTCCAAAAGCGATCGGATTGCTAACTCAGGCCGGAAATCAAGAAGACTAGAAACAGGAGAAGTAACAGCTGTGGTGGAGGTAAGGCCATGAACGTCTGCAGAGAGGGTGGTCTATCCGCTTCGTCACATGACGCAAAGAACATTTTTCGGCCTTCTGCGCACGTAAATGCGTGTGTTGGCGGAACAGTACAAGAAACTTGTCAATGTGCATAGATGCGCAGAAGCATAACGCGCCGTGTAAAACTTAAAATCACACCTTCTATGCCGACGTATTGGAACTCATCCACATGCATTGGAAAGTATAGGGAGTTACCTCTCCTGTCTCTAGTCTTCTTGCCGAAGATATGTAGCTCGAAACCACTTCAGAATCCCGCGTCTTTGAGTAATTCTGCCTTATGTATATGGCCTTACCTTACATGAACGCGAATTTTTTTCTAGTACCTCAAAACTGTTGATGATCCTTGAAAAATATATCGAAAAATTGTAGACAAAAATGTTGAAAGGAGTAAAAATTCTCAATTCAAGGTAATTTAAGAAATTTTCGCAAGTTAGGGTGAAAACAAAGGGAAAAAGAGGATTGGGTGAAAAGAGGGGATGTACTGCGACCCTGGTATTCTAATGAGAAATCGATGCGACAAGAAAACATTCTCTGTTTTAGAGTCATAATCTTTTTTATATGCTGGCAGAAACAATAGACGTACCGTTGTCTCCAATTTCGGTTTGTACTTCCGCTGCGCTTGTAAATTCTGTCACCTCTGGTTTCCGCCTCTCGTAAACTACGTTGATATTTCTTCATTTTCACCCAGGATCTGCCTGCTGTATCGTATGTACACCACACAGTCACAACAACTGAAGCTTGAATGCACCAGTTTGATATAACCAGCCCTGCAAATTCAGTTTCAAGATGAATTGATATAGACAGAGCGTAGAGCATTTTCGATTTATTTTATGATTTGAAAAATTAGACTATTGTTTTGGAATTTCTGGATTTTATTTTCTTAGCATAGTGACATTTTAACAGGTTTCAATATGGAATGTAACTGAGAAAAGGGGTCTAGAGCCTTAGGTAAAATGGAATAAAAGGAATCGCCCCACACAGCCGTGCCCTCATATATATTTATCTATCTCCCCGTTTCAGCACAATATACTTCGAATGCTAGTTTATACTTTCTCTTTTTCATTTGTAGAGTCGTATTTATATAACACCTGTCCTCTATAATAACTAACCTCTCCAGAGTACGAGGCAGGAATCGAACCCACAAGCAGACGGAGTGGGTTCAAAGCTCATGCTTTAGCCCCCACGGTTAATTGACCTACCGCGGCACAATATCTTTAGTTTTCTGATTATAAGCGCCGAATATAATGTCATTAAATAATATGTCACGTGACGGACTGGCAATTGCCCTAATAAGAAAGGTGACCGTTCCAAACGACTGGTTCAATTTTCAATCAAAAACTTGGATTTTGTGTATCAGGGTATCCTTCACCTGCAATGGCAATTACCCTTGCTAGCGTACACGTTACCAAGTTAAGCAGGGTATGATTCCCCGACCACTTGGGGCATGAAGAGTATAAGAAGGAGTGTCAACGTAATGTATAAGAATTCTTCGGCGATTTCGCCAAACTCTTGTGGCCGCGCGGTGGCGCCACGGTCGATAGTGCCCGAACCAAGATGGCTGCCTCTCCCCTTCTCGCAGCACGACGGCCATAGTGGTTTCAATACTACCGACCGCGGCGTCACCACGCGGCCGGAAAATCTTGACGAAATTGCCCTACATTTTTCGGGACCGCCGGCGGCGGCGCATCTCGTTGAGACTCCTTCATTAAGTCTCCATGACTTGGGGCACAGAGTTTTATTTTGACAACTTTGACGATCATACACCCTAGTCTGTAGACATCGCAAGGTGCGTTATTACTCATTATGAATTAGCGTGCCAGCTGTCGCCAACTGTGGCCAATGGGCAAGCGTCCGCAACGCAAGCGAAAAGAAAAAGTCGCCAACATTGGGATTAGTGAGCACCTGTCAAAAACACCCCACATAGTTGGCTTATCGTAGCCAAAGTGCGAAGCTAAAGTATACACCGATCAGATTATACCTGTTTTTTGAAAATTCGTCTTTTTAGTTGAAAATAATGATAATAATAACAAATTTTCATTGGGCTCGTTACAAAAATATGAACATATGTGCATGACGGGCAGCTATATAGTAAGAGACAAGAGGGCAACGTACAGCTTAGAGCTGCTTTCAAACGTAACCCTCAAATGTTCGTAATGTTTCCAAATTCCGTTGTTTTTCATTAAATTCGACTGTTTAGGGTTGAAAATTTGAATCTTCCTTAGTTGTAGTATTGATAGTAGTAGTTCAGAAGTGCAAATTTTTGATTGACGATTATTTGGTTTCAGTGAAAAATTCAAATATTTCGTTGAAAATTTGTCTGCTTTGTAGAAACATGTTCTTGACAAAAAATTAAAATCCCCTGTTGGATATTTGTTTTTCTTTTCGGAGAAAAGTATTCATTTTGGTTAAAAGTGTAAATGATTGGTTGATTATTATTAATCTGTCTTAGTTGACGATAAAAATATTCAATTGGGAATTCGTCTTTTTCGGTTGAATTTTTTTGGATTCAAAATGATTTTTTGTTGGATTTATTGAAACTTTCACATCTTTCGCAGGGAATTCATCTAGTGTGGTTGAAATTTCAATTGTTTCTTTCAAAAAAATCCTTCCCAATATAAAAATGTTTGGTTCAAGTTTAAGATTCAACGATTTGTTGTTAATTCATCTTTCTTGGTCGAGTTCAATTTTGAGATATAAAATTTAAATATTTTTTGATTAGAAATTAAACTGCTCGGTCGAAAGTGCAGCTATTTTTTGGAAAAAATCGTATTTTTAAAGGAAAGAAATGTATATTTTTGTTGTTGCAAATTCAAATATTTGGTTGAAAACGTACGTATTCTTCTGAATTTACATCATAGGTTTAAAATAGAACCACTTCATTCAGAATTCATTTTTATAGTTGAAGGTGACACTTTTTCCCTTTATTGACTGAAAAATCTTTTTTGTATAAAAGTTTATCTCCTCGGATAAAAGTCCACATTTATTTTGGGAAAAATACAATACTCCTTCTGCAAATGGGGAAAACAAAATCTTCCTAGACTCTATGGGAAGGAGAGAATGAAAAGGAGGTAGTACAAGGAGGTGAAGGTGAGGAAGTTAAAGGTTATGTAGGAGTGACACTTGTACCACCATTGGACAAATTGGAGAGCTGATAGAAAAAAATGGAGAAAGGAATTCCCTAGGCTTATAATAGGAGAATATTTCAATGAGAGAACAGGAAATAGCGGTAGAACGGAATGAAAAGAAGAGTGAGGAAGAAAATCCATAAACAAGATACTGAATGGGAAGAATACTGAGATGTGTGACAAAAAAAGAGGATGAAAGTAAAAGGTTAGGGGAAGAGGCGAAGAAGGTTTCGACAAGAGGAAAAATTTGAAAGGTAGTCAACATAGAGGCAAATTTAATGAAAAGAGTAAACCAGGATACTGAGACGGTGGAACGAAAAGTATATCTTATGGATTTGTCAAGAAAAGCAGGGAAGAAAGTTAGGAAGGAAAAAAATAAACTCTCCCTATACTCTATGGAGAGGATATAATTGAAGAAAGCGGAAGTAGGGAAGGGTAGAGTAAAGGGGGTAGAAGGTTCTAGAGGAGTGTCACTATTGACACCTTTTAGGGGATGATAGACTTGGTGTAAGCAAATGAAGGAGGGATTCCCGTTTATAATTGAAGGATGGTGTACTTCCAGAACGAGATAGAAAGAAGAAAGGAATTAGGGAAGAGAGGAAGCGAGAGAAAGGAAATCTGAAGACTAGCTACTTGTTAAGGAAAGGAAGGGATGTAAGAAAAAAATGGAGGAATATACTGAGATCTATGATTAAAGAGAGAAAATGATTATAAAAAGTTTGAGGACGAGGCACAGAAAGTAAAGCCAAAAGGAAAGGCTTGGAAGTTAGTAAATAGAGAGACGAATAAAAGGGAAGAATTAATAATAAAACTGAGATTGCGGAATAGAAGAAATATCTCATGGATTCTCTAGAAGGGCTGAGAAAAGAAGTTTTGGGTGGTAGAAGAGAAACTCTTCTTATGCTCTATGTAATGGAAAGGAGTGAAAAAAAGGTGGTAAAGAAAGGCAAAGAAAAAGAAGTTGAAGGTTATGGAGGAATGACACTAATGCCACCTTTGAGGGTATAATAGAATTGATAGATGAAAAACGGAGAGAATTAGGCTTATAAAAAAAGATACTTTAATTCGAGAACAGAAAGGAAAGAGTTAAACAGGACACCAAGACGATGGAATTAAAAACATATTTCATGGATTTGACAAGACAAGTAGAAGAGAAATTTAGGGAAAGAAAGGAAGACGAAAGAGCAAGATACACTTTCTGGTCTCTAAGAAGAGGAGATGGTTGAAAAAAAGTGGTATTGGAAAAGGAAAACGAAAAGGAGTTGAAGGTTTAAGAGGAATGACACTTATGATATTATGAAGAAGACACCAAACCTGATTGAAGAAAATTAATTAGGGATTCAGCATAGAATAAAGGATATTCCAATGCGAAAACAAGAGATAGAAAACTGAGATAATAGGGAAGAAATCGAGGGGAAAATACAGAGGCAAGATACGGAATCAGAGAGGAAAAGATATGGAAGAAGAGGAAAGGGATATAGTGAGAAACTGAAAAAAGAGAGGTTTTATAAGAAGCGAAGAAGGCCAGGACTAAAGAAGAGAGGAAGGAAAGGTATAGAAGGTAATCAATAGAAAGACAGAATAGAGGGAGAAAGTTACAAATTAGGATACTTGCATAGTGGAATTGGAAACATGTCTCATAAATTCGCTAAGAGGGGTAGAGAAGAAATTTAATAGGGGATAAAAAAGGGAAGGGAACAATACTCTCCCTGATCTTTAGGGGAAGGAGATAAGTGCAAAAAGACGTAGTGAGAAAGGGTGAAAGAGAGGTTTAGGGTTACAAAGAAGTGACACTAATGCCACCATGCAAGGAGTGAGAATCCTCATAAGGAAATTGAATAACGGACTCAGATTACAACGAATGCATTTCTCAATTCAAAAACAGAAAATGAACAAAATAAGGAATAAGGAGGAGAGTGATGGAAGAAATACAAAAGCAGGATACTAGAGGGGGAAAAACATAGGAGAAAAAAGAGGGAATATACTAAGATGTGTGACGAAAAAAGAGGTTTGCAAAGTTGTCGTGAGAGAGACGGAATGAAGGTTAAAGGTAAAGCATACAAGGATACTTGGATAGTGGATAAAGGAAGTCAGACAGAGAGGAGAAGATACTCTCCCTGGTATTTTTGGGGAGGACATAAGTGGAAGGAGAGGCAGTTAAAAAAGGTAAAGGACGAAGGTGAGAGTTTATAGAGAATTGACCCCAATGCAACCATTGAGGAGATCAGAGACCGGATGGTAGAGAATGCAAAAAGCATTCTGCCTATAACGATGCATATTTTTAAAGGAGAATAGGACATTGGAATGCCAAGGCTTGGAAAGAAGGGAAGGAAGAGAAAACAGAGGCAAGATACTGAATGTGGAGAGAAAAATATTGGATACAAAAGAGGAATATAGTGAAATATGTGGAAGGAAGAGGATAAAAATCAAAGTAGAAGAGGAAAGGCGAAGAAGGCTAGGACAAAAAAAGAAGTTCGGAAGGTTGAAAATAAAGAGACGAAATAGAGGAAGAGAGTAAACCATGATTCCAAGATAGCGAAAATTGATTACATATTTTATAGATTTTCTGAGAAAGAGTACATAAGGAAGTTAGAAAGAGAAGGAGAGAAACTCTCCCTGAACTCGATGCACAGGAAAGGCATGAAAAAGAGGAAGAAAAAGAGGTAAAGGAACGGACGTTGAAGTTTTTGTAAAAGTGACACCAATTCCGCCATTAATGAAGAAGAGAGGATGAAAATAGAAGGTTTGGACAAGGAGCGAAGAAGGGCAGGACAGAAAAAGAGCTTTGGTAGGTGTTCCACAGAGGAACGAAGCAAGGGAAAATTAAACAAGGACGATTAGATGATGTATTGGAAAGAATATCGTTTGGATTTGTTAGGAAGGTAGGAGAGAATGTGAGGAAGGAAGGGAAAAACTCTTCCTGGACTCTATGGAGAGGGAAAGAGTGGAAAAGAGGTAGCAGAAAAAGGTGAAGGGAAGGAGGTTGAAGGTTACAGAGGATTGACATCACTACTATTATTGAGGTGATGAGAGACCTGATAGAAGGAAATGAATAAAAAATACAGCTCCTAACAGAAGGATATTATAATGCCAGAACGGGTGAGAGAGGAGTAGGAGGGCAGGGAGGAGAGTGAAGGAGTAAAATCCAAAGAAAAGATAATGAATGTGATGGGAAAAGATAAAGGAGAATATAGGAGGATAGAGGAAGTATACACTGAAATGTGTGACAAAAAAGAGGATAAAAATAAAAGTTTCAGAGATAAGTCAAAGAACTGTAGGGCGGAAGTAGAGGCTTGAAAGGTACTTATAAGAGAGACATATTTTATGACTCTCCTAGGATGGGGTAGGGAAGAAATATAGAATGGAAGGAAAAGAAACTCTTTCTAGACTCTATTGAGGGAAAGAGGTAAAAAAGAGGTAGCGAATAAAAGATGAATTAAAGGAAGTTGAATGTTATATACAAACTATAACTTATGCTACTTTTGAGGAGAAACTTTTTCTGATCCTAATAGAGAGGAGATAAGTGAAAAAGAGATATTTGGTAAAGAAAGGTGGAGGGGAGAAGGCTGCAGGGTATAGGAAAGGTTAGAGGTTATATATGAGGTTAAAAGTTGCAAAGGAGTAACACTTATGCTACCAATCCATGAGTTACATTGTAACTGGTTTATCGGAGAGGTTGGAGAAAAAAGTTGGGCAGGTAGGAGTATATAAGAGAGGAATTTATAAGTCATAATTTTCTATCCATAATTTACAACTTGAATTTAAATTTACGTCCAGGAAGTTTTGTAAAATTTATTCATAGTGGATTGAGGAAAGTTTCAAGAGGTACTAGCATTGAATAAGGAGTATGAAATAAGTTTGGAATAAATTTCGAATGCTAATCTCATTTAGTCTAAAACTCAACTTACCTAGCATGAAGTCCTTTGCCTTATCTACAGGGCATGATTGGTAGAAATATGTTAACCACGTCACACCCGCGCTCAGCCATCCAGTCTCCACTAACAATAGAACTGTAATCAGACAAATGGAACATAAAAGTATTATTAATTTTTCTTCTATTTCGATGACAGTACTACACTGATAAACGGAGTTTGAGTTGCAACCGCAAATTTCCCGGAGCAATTATACGTAATTCTGAATTAAATAACAGAATTTTTTAGGGAAAATTATAAATCGAATATGGGATGATAAATTTTTATGAATAATTATAATCATGACTAATAACTTGAAAGAGGACATTTTCGAGGAGAATTCATATTCTGAAGAATACCTGGAATGAAGAAAGTATAACTCCGACTTTTAGCAGTGAATTTTAGAGATGAATGATAATTTTCTGAAGCAATTATATGTGATCCTGAACTGGATTAGATCATTTTCGAAAAAAGATAATGATTCAGAGATGGAAAGAAAAATTTTAAAAAAAATTATAGGTCTGACTTGGCACAAAAGATTTTCGAGACGAATTACAAGTTCTACCAGAGACAGTGGGTTTTTTCAGAAAATTCAATTTTTGGCTTGGTACAGGGATTTTTGGAGAAGAATATCAAATCCGACTTGGGAAAGGCATTTATTTATTTTGAGTATAATTAAAAACGTTTATGCAATAAATACTCAGTTTATTCAAATTCAAGTTCGATGAGTGTATGAATATATTAATTATTCCAAATTATATTATTATTTCAAATTATTTTTATAATCATGAGTGGTATTTAAAGCACATATGAGATTTTTTCTTCCGTCCCTTGGGCATTCCAATCTCACTCGCCATCTGACAAATGCGAGCCAATCCCACGAGAATCGACTCCGGTACCATCAAAGATGTGATTCTCGTTAATGGAGTTCTCGCTAGCGGCAAATGCGGACCATTCCGGCGTAACCCCTTCCACCAACGTACGAGTATGAAACACTTCATAGTCGGACATAAATAGAGCGCGTCTCGAGAACAGGACTCACTCTTATCTAAGTCCTCAAAGTGTTCAGCCCTTCTTCCTCCCCCTCAATAAGAAAGCAACCAAACCCAAAGAAAAATTCGGATTTAAAATTTGATTTCTGAAAAAGTTGTCCTGGAAATTCTTAGTTCACTTGGATAACATACAAATGTCCTGAAATTTTGAAAGCCGATTCCCGTAACAACTCTACATAATTTTCATTTGGAAGAGGGCGCTTGCGAGAAAAACTATAATTATTCTGACTTATAAGAGAAATTTTTATAAGGAAATATTTAAATCATTACTCAATTATGTATATAATTCGGGCTTGGAACTATAAATTCTTCAGAAAATTAGAATCCTGAAAGACATGAAAATTTGCAAAAAGAAGTATTATTTACAGACCTAGAAATGAAAAACTGGCTGGAAAATATTAGAGAATAATAATGCCTCTACAAAGAATCTTTAAAAAGCGCTTTGTATAATATGTCGAGAAGTTCGCTTGCCTTGATTCTCGAATCGAAAAATATTATGTGAGTTCTGAACATCAGGACAATGAAGCTGATTTTCTTTTCTTTGAAAGAAGTTCGAGCATAAGGACGATTAATCAGCAAAGCTTTCGCTTGAGATCTTCGTATAATCGATATTAAAACTTGAAGTGAACTCAGTTTTTCTTACTCCTCGGGATATCTAGAGAGCCCTCCTTTTGTTATGAAAATCATCTCCTTCTATTGGATGCAAGATACGACTTCATAAATCTCGGGGAAGTTTTCCAACTCCCGCTGCACAACACGTCAATTTCTATTCATGGCCCAAAACTTTCCAGGCGATTTGTATTGCCGAAAACTTTTGACATAAATAGTGATTGCATCTGGATTCAGTAAAATCATTTTTCTATCAAAATATTGAGAGTATTCGATTATTTTCTACATTCATGGCAATCAAAAAATCATCACAATTTTCCGCGGGATTTTTTTTAGCCTATGCTTCTTTTTGGAGGGTATACATATACTCTGAGCGAGGCCACCTAACTGCGAAAAACGGGAACACCCCGTTCGCGTCACGAGAACTGCGACTGAAAATGTCTATAGCATGGCACCAACGCAGCTAGGGTGAGTGATCCAGTGGCTCAACAGTCACCAGTGAATGAACACTAATGCGAAAAATATATAAATATAACCTTTCAAAGTTGAAGCCTTATGATTTTCGTTATATTTGAAATCTTAAAGTAATTTTGATGAGTTCCATATACAATTCTCTGCAGTAAATTTTTGTTCAAATTTTTAAAATTTTCTTGAATGTGAAGCATCATCGATTATGATCAATGATGGTGAGAAAGTCGTCGAACACTATAAGGTGCGCGCCTTAGTAACTCCTTGTTTACACTGGTTTTAGAAAAAAATTCCTTACATTTTCTGCATCAAAAATGTGCTGGTATAGTTGTAAGATATTATCATTCAATTTCCCACGAGGTTTTTCGACAAAAAGTACGATTTTTTATTAATAAATGAGTGTTAACGTACTGGACCTTCAAGTCACCCGTGTTCCAGTGAACGAACGCTGTGTTCATTTATTGCAGCAAAACTGTCACCCCGCAGGTCCGGTGAATGAACAGCAGGTTACGGAGACCTGACAGTTGTTTCGTTACATATAAATAAATTTGTTTCCATTAAAGTGACTACAAATTTTGAAGCTTTAAATATAAACTATGAATGGTTCTAGTTCAAATGTATATTTTTGCGGTTAGAACATCGAAAAAGTACGCTCGAACTAAATTAAACGTTAGGTAACTTGGAGGTTAGACATTTCCTGCTATTTTGCATTTTCGTAATTCAACTTACTATTAATTGTAATATTTACTCAAAAATACTGGTTAGAAATAAATTTATGACTATATCTTTTTGTTCCAGATATTTTTTAAATAAATATGTCATCCCGAGAAACTTCTAAAACTATCAACCTAGTTCTGTGTTCAACTTTTGTATTCTCTCCTTTCTTTATATCTAAATGTCTCGTGGTTTTTATTCAAATAATATATTGAATATATTTCACCACGCTTTCTCATATTTTACATTATTTATTTGCTCATTTTGTATTGTACTAATGTAATTTCATACCTAAATCCTAATTTTAAATTGTAGTAATTATAGTGTTCATTCATTGGCTCACAGTGTTCATCCACTGGTGTTCTCGTTAATTTTTCACTATATAATCCTTTTTTGAAAAGCTTTTTGGTAAAAACAAAATTTATTCATTGGATTATGAAATTCGAACCGTTAAGAATTTATTTTCAAAAGTTTTGTAGAAATAATCAATTATTACGACGTGAAATTAACAAGTTGTAATCATTGATTTCTCTAAGTGTTCATTCACTGGGTCACTCAACCTATCTCTCCCTCTCTTTCTTCCTCCCTGCCGTCCTGGAGGCCGGTGTAGTACATGTACAGTAGACTCTGCGACGGTTTACGCTGCGACTCTTCCCGTTTTCACATTTCTCCTGCTTTCGCCCGTCCCCACTCTTGCTAGGGACACGGCGCACACTCGACGCGACGCGTGTGTGTATTGAACACGGACTTACATGTTGTGCGCGAGTAAAAACAATTATAATGAATAGTTCTAATATTGATTCTTCTGAAAGTGACGTAAATCAGCATGTACTAATATCAACTGCTGATGTTCACGCAGCTCAATCGCCGATAGCTGTTTTCTCCCAATCGATATATGAAATAAAAATCGAATTTACGTTTTTATTTCAACGCGGAAGAGCAAATCTTCTGTTGGCGGTCCCGCGACCGCTCTAGTTCTTTGTCAGACTCGGTGCTAAAACTGACTTAAAGGTAAATGAAACAAATGTGGAATAGAGGAAGAATAGGCTGATTGTTTTTGGGTTTGAATTAGCCATGTGAACAGTTTGGGGACTTGAGGAGGACTGTGTTTCGGGCTCGAGTTGCGCTCTATTTATGGCCGACTGGAAAGCGTTCCTTCCTCGTTGGGTAGTGGGAGGGGTTACACTGGATTGATCCACGTTCGCCGCTAAAGGGAACTCCATTAATGATATCGATGCCTACCCTGCACTTCTTACGTACAGGTTTTCTATCATTGACGCTGATGGGAGAGAGTCTCGAGCGATTGGTTCGCATTTGTTAAATGACAAGTGAGATTATAATGCCCAATGGACAGAAGAGAGAAACTCACGTGTTCCCTAAATGTTGCTCATTATATCAAATATAATTTATAATAATAAATATACTCAAGTGTACATCAATTTCATCATTTTAAACCCTGTTCTTGAAAAATTCTCAACACCTGTGGGGAGGGAAGAGTTTTTTTAGGGTCTCTCAAATTTTCTGTGAGAGGAATGCATAAGGTAGGAAATCGACAAAACTCAGATACCAAGTGTGGAAATTCCAAATTTGGTGTATGTCAGACTTTAGGATCTTTCTCAACCCATCTTTTTCTGACAAGACTCAGTAATCGAATCACTCAGAATAAAAAATTCCAAATTAACCATAGCCAGATACAATTTCAGGATTTTTGCAGCTAATCTTTTTTTTGGCAAGTCCCATGATTTGATAATTATAATAGAAAATTCGCTGTACAATATACAAGTCTCTTCAATAATAAGTTGCTCAAGAGATGTGATTTATTCTAAGATTATCCCACATATATCACATATATAGCAGCGGCACCAGCTGCTACGCATAGCAGGTTAACATTATGGCAAATTAAATCAACAGGCGATGGTATTCCGCGTACCGTGAGGAAGCGGTGAATTGAATGATTTGTAGTTTCTAGCAAGGATTTGAGTAAGTTGTAGAGGAAATTCGCCCCTGACAATGTTTGAAGTTTTGACAATGTAAGAATATGGAACCTTGTACACGACTGAATATAATAAGATCCTCTTTACGAATATGTCCCTACTTCCCTAAATACAAGATATTTTAGGAAGCGCTTCTGAATCTTTTTAAGTACCATCAAATCCTCTTATATTTTGGAGTCCATATAATTTAGGCGTATTCGAGTTTAGATCTAAGGGAAGAATGTACAACAGAGTGATTGTCTCCGGATCTCTGAATTGACAGTACTAGAAAGCATAGCCTGGATGACAAACGATCCTTTTGCAATAACCTGGAAACTGGTTGCAGTAAACGGGTAAATACGATTTCCTATTTCTGGTTATAGCAACCACACGTTTCAGTTGAATGGTCCTCAACCACAATTTTAGTTCAAATATGTTGAAGATTTCTGGTTACTGAACAACATGGAACAGTCATTTTTCTATCGCACACGCGCAGTATGAAGTAAGCACATTTTGACGACACAAATTAATGGTTAATGGTGTTACAGGTTACTTTTTTCTAAGTGCTACGAGGCTGCCAGGTGCTTTATTGCAAATAAAGTAAGTTTTAATGTTTTTCTATAACTGCTCAGAGACTTCCTTTGCAAAAATGAATTCATAGATCCTTACCTCAAAAAATGTAACCTGAAATTTTTTTACGTGTAAATTTTTGGTTTGTCTGTCTCGCCGGTCACTGTGAATAACGATTCCGGCTTGTGCAACTAGAAAGAACGACACTGGTATCACTCTTCCAACACAGTTCTAACCTCGAAATGTGTTCGGAACAGATTAAATAGTATTCATCAGGTTACTGTAACCAGGAATTTCTCCCTGTACTCTATTATTATTTCCAGATCAAGAGCTAAAGGAACCTTCTTCAAATACGTACCATCTATGTGGTCGTCAAAACTAATAGGATCAGAGCTTTTTGAAAGAGGTTGGAGTTGGAATATTTTTTATACTCTCTCCCTGTTACGGGTTTTGAGAGTCTCGGCATAACCTTCTCTCTATTCCTTTGCACACCTCACCACT
>WSXT02043269.1:0-13249 GCA_011762715.2 Neuroterus valhalla | reverse complement strand
GAGGCAATGAACTTTCGAGTTCCAAATGCTGATAAATAATAATAATAATAACAAGAAACCGTACTTACAATTTTTGATTCTTGGAAAAAAAAGTCCAAAATAATTTTCAAAATGCTCCCTGTCTCTTATTTTTGATCTAAAACAGCTGGTTTACGAACTCGACTTGTATTTTTGGCCCCTCAAAATGATAGCCAAAGCACGATCGAATATGATCTTTCTTTCGAGAGATATCAAGTTCACATATTAGTTTTCATTATTTTTTATGCGATCAGAAATGGAATTTTCGATTTTTTGAGAAAATTCAAAAAGCCGTATTCACGATCTCGTAGGGCTCCCAAGAAGAAATATTTTTGCTCTCTGACTTTATTTTCAATATTGCAGCGGGCAGATTTTTTTTTTTCATTAATTGATTCTTTTAGTCGACTAGGCTCAATTAATTGAGAAAAAGGTTGGAATTCTTTCAGTCCATATTGCGCCTATATGATGACACAGGAATTGCATGGATCACAACCAAAGGATTTTCATTATTTTCCTACAGTCCTGTTTTCGTCTTACAGGCGGAGTCAAGTTTTATAAATCAATATTCAATTTTCACTTTACACAACACATGATGCAACTCAAAAAAAATCTTTATAGTATTGCAAGGGGTAATATTTTATGGGAGCATAGTCGAACAGTTGAGCCAAGCAACTTTCAAAGGCACAAAATACCTGTTTTTAATATTGATAAGGGCAATCAACTGATGTGTAGCTGAACATTTTTCTCATTTTCTATGGGATCTCTTAGGCGTCTTGTGGAACAAATTCGATCAGTAAACTTCAAAGTTCCCACGTCTCACTCAAGTTATTGGTTTTTACGAACAAAATGTGGCGCGGTTTCATAAAAATAAAAATGGAATTCCGAACCTGAAGTAATGCTGGAAGAAAAATAAATTTCCAACATGGATTTTTCTTAGTTTTTCTCCAAGTTTATAAGCATTCAACTAGAAAATGTTCGAAGTTTTCCAAAGCTTAAGGCTGAAAAACATTATGTCAAATCGAATCTCTTTGTGAACGGGTTCCCTAAGACGAGACTTCTCTCTTCCTTTAAGAAGATGTTCAACATTTCAGGATCATAACTTTATTTCAAAGTACATTTTTCGAAAATTTATGTACCTTATTGATGAATTAGGTACTCAGATTACGTTACAAATTTAAAATGAACATTATACGACACAAATTATGGGATAAGTATTAAGGAGCGTCTGAAGGAGTGGTAATAAATATATAAGAAGATATATAATCACAAAAAGTGTTCACCTAAAAATAATAATTGATAAATAAAAAGAGAAGGGGCAGTGGGTTCCCAAGCATATTCTGTTGGTATTTCAAAAGCACAAGAAGGTTCGGCAGCTTGTCCTTGCTTCGTTAAAAATTCATATACTGGTTTTTTCCAGCCGCAGCAGCTATTCTACAACACTCAGATCTTCACAAACCATCAGAAGAACAAATTGACGAACGACTCTAGAAATAGATTCCAATTCATAATCTTAACTGCTGAAACATTTTCCACTTTCGGTTCTAGGTAGCTCATTTCGAACCACTTCTATGTCTTTTATAGAACTAAATCTCGTGTCTATCCCGATGTCCTGCTTCATACAATCGATACGCGAGGGATAAGGGTAACATTTTTACGAATTATCCGACCTTTCATGATCTGTAAAGTTCACCTAAAACCATAAAGTTAATTCATCATCACCCTATTGTTTGCCCTTCCTCTGGTCTTTCGGTAATTTTCGAGTTCATCCTCTCGTCGTGACTGCTCTCATCTGGTCTAATCCTGGCTTTTGGTGGTCATCCAACCGAAGCAGCGTTTCTCGTGTAAGAGTTGCGAACTGAAACGAAGTTAGCTTTCGACGGGGCAGCAATGGTGAAATGGGATTTTGTGGTACCAGTGAACCGCCCAGTCTCCGTCACTGTCGAGTCAGAGCATTCCCATAGCGGTAACCCGTAACGGACATATGGGGTGGTATGGGCACTGCTCTCGAGACTGCTAAAACTGAAATAATAATTATACTCGCCAGAGGATTTTCGCACGTCCCATGTGACTCTTCTTCACAAATGTCAGGATAGCTAGCCAGCGGAAATGCCAGAATGAATCTCCTCTTCTCACTCATGGAGTTTCTACCAAGTAGAACTTCGTCTCCTCAACTTTGAATACTAATTTTGTTTACCTTGGGCGCAGAATTTTATAATAACCTTGTAAAGAATCACTATCTGTGTCATTCCAATGAAATGGTAACTCTCAACAATCTCGAAATAGTGAGAGGGGAAAATTAAGGAAAGGGGGTTCATTTATTTCACTTCAAGGAACCCATGCCTAAATTTCATGGAGTTTCTTCTTCACAAGAGTATCTATATTTTTTGGAATACGATGACATTATCTCATTTCGATTAAACATTTTCATGAAATTTCTGTGAAGTATCAGAACATTGATGAAAGTATCCATCTTCACGGGAGTTTTTTTGTGTCTTCTGGTAAAAATGTTTGCTTCCTCAGAGAAAATGGGAAGAGATACTTGCTACAAATATTGAATAAACTTTTTTGAAAGGATAAGGAAAATCACTTATTTCTATACGCAGCCAACGAATATACTGGAAACATTTTTGTTCGCTCCCAAACTTCTCAAATTCTATGTCTAAAGCTCAATATATGATCCATACATAATCCTTAGATGACCATACACATGTCTGTCACCGCTCGTAAGCATTTTAGCGTTCAAGGGGAACGCCACTATGACGGGTCTAAAAATAGCCGATTTTTGTGAATTTATTTTTAGGACGGGATGAACGTTTGAGGATTGGACAGAAAGCAATTTATTCGGTTTGTATGCAACCATATTGATGTAAATTTTTATCCAAAAATATTGGAAATTCACTAAGTTATCCAAATAATTGTAACGACATGAAAAAAATGACGTCATCTGGTAGCAGCGATACAGCCATGAATTATTATCTGAAATCAGAAAACAGAAAAAAATAATAAGCTGCATGATAGTGGCTATCGTTGTACGTAGCCGATTTTCAAAATTCTAAAAATTACTATTTTTTGAGACATTTTGAAAATAAAAAAGAATCTCAAAAGCACAAAAAAAAATTCAAATCGACACCATTTTGTGAAAATAGAAATTTCGTAAAAATGGCTAGGTGCAACGATAGCCACTGCCGTGTAGATTAATAATATTTTCCGTTTTTTGATTTCGGATGATAATTTATTGCTGTATTGCTGCCACCAGATGACGTAATGTTTTTCATGTCGTTATGATTATTTGGATAACTTTGTGGATTTCCAATATTTTTCAATAAAAATTTACGTCAACATAGTTAAATACATGCCTAACCAATTGCTTTTTATCCGATTCTCAAATAATCATCCCTTCTTACAAAAAAAGATTTACGGAATTCGGCTATTTTCAGACCCGTCACAGTGGCGTTCCCACGTAATACCATCTATAACAGCATCATTACCATTTTGTACATGATTTTATTTGAAACCAATGTCATTATAAATAATCTCATTTTTCCTTCCAAACCCTCCGGAAGTTCTTCGGAATAAAATATTTATATTCGTTCGAAGAACATTTAACGTTTGTAGAAAGTTTTCCTCTAAGACTCATAACATTTAGAGGACGTTTTATGAACGTATTTTAATCTTTGCACAGAAAAACTATGGAACCATTTTCGTTGGGGCTGATTTTTTTTCTCTTCCAAATAAGATACATTTTATAAGAACGAGATAAGCATAAGTTTGAAATTTCAAAATGAATATGAATCCGAATATGGATATTTTGATCTAATTTTTTTTATCATATATCCTGCAAGTCTGAATTCGGGTATTTCCTTACTTTTATATGCAAACGTTTCAATTTATATGTATAAAAATTTTATTATATCGACGTCTATGAAAATACTCCTGTCACATGCGATAGACGTCTGGTACGATAAGCCAGAATGCAATGAAATTTCATATGCCAGGAGTATCGAGATGTTTCACCTGATGTCATCGCCGTTCCCGAACCATTTCGATCTTGCACTTCCGAATATGATACGCATGGTGTGGAAAGTATCAAATTTTATTTCGAAAATAATTGGATTATAAAACTATTTCACTGAGAGCTCGAATCAATTATGTACACAGTGAATGAAGGTGAATTCTAAGTATAAAAAATTTGAAAATATAAATGATCATTCAAACATTAGAATTTTTAACGCAAATAATAAATTTCGCACTAAAAAAAAGTTTCAAGGAAATCAGTTTCTCTTAGAATAGGCAGTTGAATTTTTCTCAAATAAAAAGAAACCCTTGAAGAATATAAAAGTTGATGGCCGCATCAACCTCACAAGTTTTTAGTTCAAATTCTAGAATAATTGAGTTAAACCAAGAAACACAAATATTTATCAATATTATTGCCTTGACCCGCATCATGTATAAAATTTTTCATCATACCGAAAATCCGAAATTTGAATTGAGATTCCTGTAAAGCGATTTGAGAATCGAGTTTTCTACCACAGGAAGAAACATCGTCACAGAACATCGTATTTGCATTGAACTGTTACTTTCGCCCCTAGGTTCCATAACTCGATTTCTGACCTGTTCTATAGGCATCGAGAGTCGAATTTTCAATTGAGGTATGATGAAAAATAATTTTTGACCAAACAAATATATTTTTCCCTGAAACAACATTTTTCCGAGTGAAATTTTCAATCAAAAATTAATTTCACAATTCAAATTACTAATATATGACCAATAAAGCCGAAATGTCACCACAATTTCTGTTACAAGAATGGCAAGTCAAAAGAAAAAATTTTCCATAAAATAGTTGCATTTTGTACGAATGATGATCAATTTTCAACATGCTGACCATATTTTGAACGATATTTAATTTTCCAATGAAAATTATGAATTCAAATCGAAAAGTCGTATAATTAAGTGAGAAGATTTTATGTCTATAAAAAAAGACAATAAATAGCGAAAAAATTAACTTTTCGAGGGAATAATTCATTCCTGAGGCAAAAAATATGGATTCTCGAATCTTGATTACACTGATAGTGTATCATGCACCTGAGGCATACGATATGTTTTATCACTATTAAATATTTCAGACATTTCTCGCAATACTCATTTGACTTATTTGAAAAAATCTGACTCGAAATGTCATGATTTCAGCCCATGTAAGATTTCGAGAAAAGGAAACATGATCGCTGAGAAGTTTAGAAGTTCTGGTGGTGGTACTGGGTTAAAACGTCCATCTGGTGGTGGTAGGGGAAGGTGGAGGGGCATTGACTGCCTGAGAGAAAAAAATTATATTCCTGATGTTTGAAGATAATTTATTTTTATGCTTATCATATGATGACAAATAGATTTTTGAGGTGTTATGAAAAGTCACCATATATAATTGATGAAATCACTGTAAATTACTGGAAATTTCCGGAATGTTATGGATATTATCGGTGAATTACGGTAGTTTTTGAGGAAAATATGCTAACTTGACTTAAATGAACCAAAATTGAATTGAAAAAATTTCTATAAATTTACGAAAATCTATCAAAAATTCTGGTAATATATAGTAATCTTACAGGCAACTCATAGTAACTTATGAAGAATTACCCAATATTTCCGGGAATGTTCGATAATTTATAGTAATTTTACTGGGAAATATAATAACTTACCATAAATCAACAAAAATTCAAATAAAACAATTTTCATAAATTCGTGGAAATTTATGGAAATATCCAGAAATTTATAGTAATCTATCAGGTAATTTATGATACTTAAGATAAATAACCCAGAATTCAATTTAAAAATGTCTATATATTAATGGACATTTTCTGTAATTTACGGTTATTTTATTACTTATATATGGTAACATTCCATAATTAACCGTAAAATTGTATTATCTGCATCCAAATTTCCCTCACAGTATCTACTGTGAGTAGGCTAATCATCGTAAAATACAAGCTTGAGGATGTATAATTTCCATTATTTATCTCCGACGTAACAAAAATCATGCATTTGTTATGGAAGAGGTGTTTAGAGTGAAAGAAATTTCCATTTTGAAACGAAATCCGACAAACCAGAATGGAATATCAAAAATTGCTAATTCCCAACATAATATCTAAATTCTCAGCCAAATATTCGAATTTTCGAAAAACAAGATGATAGTTATACAAGAGAAACGGATTTCAAACAAAATAAACAACTTTTTAATCAGAAAGTTGAATTTCGCAATGCAAAAGATTAATTGAAAAAACAAACATTTTTGACACAATATTTCAATTTTCAATCAGAGGGATGAGCTTTTCAGTTAAATGATAAATATGAAACCAAATAGAATGTTTCTCCATCAAAATGATTGAATTTCTTCCAAAATAATCAAATTTGGAACCAGTTATACGAATTTTCGACAAAAAATATAATAGAAGACTATTCAACTAGAAAGAATTGACTTTCGAACAAAAAATTTGCATTTTCTTTTTGGTTTCTATAAAATCAGTTACAATGTGCGTTAAAAACTATAAGAACAGAAAAAGAGAGAAAAATGGGAAGGATTATGAAGCCTGTGATACATGAATAGGAATGTTGAAAATTCAGAAAATAAAAAAAAATCCTGAAAATAAACATCGAGGTGATTTCATTAAGGTTCTACGTTCAAGACGCTTCAATTCAAAATTATTTATATATAAAATAAAAAGGATAAAATAATCACTTCAATAATGAACAGGAGTCGATCACTAGTCTACAGCACGAATAATAAAAGCGTAGACCATCAGCATATAGTATTTGTCAAGACGCCTAACGCTTTCATTATGCATGCTATAAAATAGTAATTGGCTTCTGTTTTTCCTTGAAGTGATATTTTTTTTCTTTCTAGTTTAGATCAGGATTTCCAACGCAAGGCTTGCGCGCTTCTCCTTTCTTCCCCTTCTCTGAGCGCTCCTTCGAGAATGCTCTTCTCGTTTCCCCTTTCCACATCGTGCTCACCGCATGAACGCATTGAAGGTGATAAGAGAGGGGATTGACGAGTGAAAGTTATTCACACCGTTGCTCACGCGTTAGACACCCCTGGTTTGGATATAATTCTTAATAAAAGCCTGTTTTTAAATTTCTTTATAAATTCCCTTCAATTCAATTGAAAAGTTTAGAATCAAATTCACTGTATTGTTTCATTTCCAATTCATATTGACGATACAAATAAAATTCAACTCTTTCGATACCTCAGAATATACTGTGAACGATTATCTCCCCTGGATTTCAGAAAAGCCGTTTGATTGAAATTGAAATTGGAGTTTAGAGTGTCCATAAGGTCAGTTTGTCTTGTCAATAGCTTGAATGCGCCATGTTATTACCACGGCAGAGCACTACACGAGTGTTTAAAGCGAATGTCGTTCAAATGGCATTTCACGACGTATTGTTCTATCGTGGCAAAAACGAATCAGATTGCGGCCTTTGTACCAATGTACCCGCTATCGCGTTCGTAAAGCAGAAGAGACGATTTTCCTCTGTTTTCTAACGGTATTACCGAGAGTAAATCACTGTGTAATTGAGATGCAAATAGTGATGGAAAACGTACTAAAACAGGAAATGACAATTCAAGAAAGTAAACAAGCCTGATTTTTCTTTCTAAGTGCTTTCCGTATTGTCAGAGCACAGGAAAAAAAAGACTATTTGAGGACAATTCTGAGAAATATCATGACATGCATACGGAAGAATATGAACAAGGATATAATGAAAAACTGCTACATGCTAAATCTAACCCTACTGATATTAATTTCTTTAAGTGGAACTAGTATAATACCATCGTGCACAACGCAGTACGCGAATTCGCAACATGTACCGTGCGCTTATGTTTGTAGAAGCACGTTTAGCCGGTAAGACACAGATGCAAGTTGTGAGTAGAACTTATGGGTGATGAAAGAAGAGAAGGAGAGGGAAGCGTAAATCGTATGGCAGTCGCGTAACAAAAACGAGAAAAAGATGAGACAGAGTAGTGTGAAGTTTGCATTGTTCCGTCATCACTGAAGCTTGTGATTTTCTCAAGCAAATTTTATTGTACAAGAAGATTTCCTTCAGAATCTCCACCTTATCACTTTTTACACTCTGTTTCTTTCTGTTTAATATAACGTGGAGATTGAGACGGAGGATCAAACGGAAAACTAATAAGTTATACAAATACTAGACTCGTTCCCTTTCCTAAAATGAACTCATTTCCGAACATTTATTATTTTTATTTCAGGCGATCCAGTAACTTCCCAGAGGAACTTCCGTACTGATTTTTTAGAAGAATGGCCCACTCCTGGCACTGGTCCACATTTTGATACAACTATGCCATCCAATTTCACCGGATTGGTGGGTCAAACTGTTCACCTAGTCTGCAAGGTCAAAAACTTGGGGAATCGAACGGTAATTTCTATTTGAAAAAGTTGTTTATTGATATGTCCTGAAATTTCGCAAATGCATTTGATGGAACGTTGATTGATTTCTGCAACTTGAAGTTGTTTTATATCCCAAATTTATAATATTGAAAATGAAATTTACAAATAATTTAGTCTAACGGATATTACAATAGCGAACTATATGCCAATAAATATTTGGAAATTTGTGCTCTTGAGTACATTTGAGCAGTGAAATGCTAACTGGAAAACCACCTGCCTAATAATTGGAAATATTGAACATATTTTATACTAGTGCTTAACGCTGCGAATTTGAATTTTGAAAAACAAATTTAGCTTAAATTATATAGTCGATAAATCGAATATTTTAAACAAAAATTAGAAGATTCTGAGAAAGATTTCTGAATTTCAACCATTTTCTGTTATGTTATTATACTGTTCTCCGTCAGAAATATGATTTATGTTTCAAATATGGGATCAATTTGTTATGAATTACATTTTAAAGATTCACAATTTTTCAACAATTCTAGATTATGACGGCATTTTAAATCTAAGAGCGGTATTTTTAGTGGAAAATCCTTAGATTTCATATAATTAAAATTTGTTTCAATTACAAGTTACACAAGCGGCGTTTTATAGAATAACGGTCTTTGTTTTGTGAAAGATTCACAGCTTGAAAATTGTTCCTTGTTGTTATGTTATGATGGTATTGTTTGTGGAAAATTAACATATTGATTTTCAAAAATTCCGAGATTTTCGATCTCAGCATTATCCTTCAAATCATGATTTAGAGACATCAAATTTACTATTCTCTCACCATTTTTCTTTTTGTTGGTTTTTATACCGAATTTCGTTGTTTTCGATGAAAAATATACCTGTATTAAAAAGAACGACATATTTTGAACATAATATTTCTTCACTTACGTTTTTACCGCAATGTGGAATCGATTTTGAAGATTTTATAAATTATATACATTTTCAACTATCTGAAGTTGCAGTAAAGAATTTTTCTAGGATTTTTTAATTTTGGACAAGGACCATTAGTTTTCAGAAGAATATTTATATGTTCGAACAATTTTTCGTTATATGTAATGTTTCCGATCTTCCAGTGAAATATATATTCTGAATTAGAAAACATTTGATATGGAAGCATTTCTTTTTTATTTGAAATATTATTATAATATTTTATAATATTATTTATGTAATAATTAATAATATATATTTCTATAATATGATTTATATATATTATAATAATATTTTTAATGTTTTATACAAAACCTTTTTATAATATTGAAATTTATTTTACGGTTCTTACGTGAGAAAGACATAACGCAAGTGGACTATTTTTCGAAACAAATATGTTCTATTTTACTCTCAAAGCCACTTGTTGGAATAATTTATTGCAGAGGCTAGAAAATTGAAAAATTTCATCATTCTTTCATAGACTGCGAGGTCGTCTTATTCCGATCCGATGCGCTCTAAACTACACTCATTTTTTCAATTAAACTTTTCCCGTGTTAAGAAAACCCATATTCTAAAAACTAAATTTTCGCGGGATCAAGTCACTTTTCCCATCAAATATTTTCTCGTAGTCAACAATTCAACGTCTCAGTACTGAGTTCCTTTTTTCTCTTTATTATAATAATAATTAAAGATTTTTCGCAACTGAACCTCAAGAATATACATTTTGCAATGAATCATCTCTGATGTGTTTTTTACATTCTCATTCTGAATGAGAAGGTATTGGTTTTATGTGAAAATTGACTTTTGCGGATTTAATGAAATCTCAACGTTTTGAGACCCCCTGAGTCAGAAAAAATCGTTTTTACGAAGGTGTCTGTCTGTATGTCTGTCTGTAGTCTGTAGTCAAGTCAAACAACTATTTTTGATAAAAACTAAAGTTTCAGAGTTATGGCATTTTCTAAATCCAAAAATATAAAACAAAATGAGGATTTTTCGCCAAATAACGCAAGATTGAAAAGAAAGTCAGGGACAAAAAATGTTCCTGTTTGGGAGCCTTACAAGATTGTGAATACGACTTTTTGAATTTTCTCAGTAAATCGAAAATTCCATTTTTGATCGCACAAAAAATAATGAAAAATAATCTGTGAACTCGATACCTTCTGAAAGAATGATAATATTCGATTGTGCTTTGACACATTCTTTCAAAAACGAAATAGAAAGGACGAGTTCGTTTTCCAGGTATTTTGGATGGAAAATCAAAGAGGGAGAGCATTTTGATATTTTTTTTAAATATTTTTTTTTCCAAGAAATCAAAAATCGTAAGTACGGTTTCTTGTAGTAAGTTAAAAGTTAAACAATTTATAATAATAATTTTTTTTGATAAAAACAAAAAAGATTTCTTCTTGGGAGCCGTACAAGATCGTTTATACAACTTTTCGAATTTCCGCAAAAAATTGAAAATGCCAATTTTTATCGCATAAAAAATAATGAAAAATAAAGTGTGAACTCGATTACTTTCGAAAAAATGATCATATCGGATTGTGCTATGCGAGATATGAAAAAAATGAAAGGAACAAAAATTGTTTACCTTAAAAAGTCTACAAATTCATTGTTGATTATTTTTCAATAGGACGGATAGTTTTCGTTTCCATCGTGATAACACACTTACAAAAATAAAAAATTCCATCTTCAAGCCAAACAATAAGCTACAAGAAGACATAATTTATAGAAAAATTGTTCACCTTAAAAAGATTCACAAGTTTTACATGAAATTTTTCCCAATACGGCGTACATATGTATATTTTTTTTGATCGCCTTAAGTAAACTTAATATAAATAATAGCTTTTCTGATGAGAACGTAAAAAATTTTTATCAAAGATGAAAAAAAAATCTTCATAGAAGTGGAGGTTGTCAGCAGTTTTGCAATATTTGTAATTCTGTGTATGCATTACACCGTAAACTGAATGAAGCACGTATGAAGCGGAGCACGGAACGCGAGGTGTGAGGTGTGAGGAAAACGAAGCGCGTAGCGCGAGGTAAATATATTATCGAGCGCGAAGCGACAGATCCGAATTACGCGCGCCCTAGGCGCGCTCAAACTTGCGAGCCGCGCGCGCTGCGCGCCATGAGAATAAGCCCGTGCAGCGGGCAGATTTTTTTCCTTTTTTTTTGACTGCAAATTCAATTTGAACAATGACTTTTTTGATGTCCTGTGAAATTGCCACAGTGTAAAAACAGCAAAAAGGATGGAGAGAATAGGAATGGAGTAGTAGAATAAATACAGGAAATAAAGAAGGAATCTATCAGGACACGTCCGGCAACCTCAAAATCATGAAAATTTTAAGCTTCTCTCGAATTCAACATACCCGTAATCGAATCCATCCTCTATTCTAAAATATTCAGTTTTTTTCAGAGATCGTGTATCTTTCCAATAAAAGGTAGCGACCTTCTGAAACTCGGGTAAACATCGTAATATCATGCTTATAAATAATATGCGTTCTGAAAAAGAAGAAAATACAATGAAATGCACATACAATTTTCACGCATTTTCGTAGAATTCGAAAGTATGGGTACTTGAAATATCTCTCACGTTGGAAACGCTATTCCTGAAATTGTAGAGCTGATGCCCTGAATTTATACCCAAAACGGTAAAATCTTCCTTGATAAACAGTGGAAGATAGACGATATCGAGGTGAAGTTAGAATCGAATTAGGGTTTTGCTTCTTCTAGCACGGATATGAATCCCTGAATGTCAGTGAACTGTGGTAGAAGAAATTTTATAAAAAAAGGGAGCATTCAAGGACAGAAGACTAGAAAACTCGCTTAAAATACAGAAAGTATTTTACTTGTATGAAAATAATTCACTTGTGTTTTTTGAGCCATAGATTCCCATTTTCCTATCGAAAATTTAGAATGGCAGATCCAATCGAGCGTCCAAAACATTCGAAAATTTATTCCGTATTCCAGTGAGCTCTATCAGTTTTAACAGCATATTCCATTTTAATATCCAATGAGCAGAATCAACTGCACCAACCCAATAAACAAACTGATTCTTCGGCATATTTTCGGGTCATTAGGCTCAGATAATTTCAAAAATACAGAATACAATTACAATTTTTTATGGAAAAATGAATGCCTCAACTGAGTAACGGAAACATCCAGCAAGCCTTATGTTATGGCAAACTCAAACTTTGTTGATAAAAATCCAACTGCAGACGTGACGAGATATAGGGGATAAGAAAACAGATATTATTAGGTTTCTAAGGCATAGTTAGGGACAATTTTTCCAACTTATGAAACTATAGAGCTTTTAGATATATGCAACAGTATTGATGATTTCATTAAATTTACACATGCGAAAAGAAATAACAACATTTTGAGTTTTTTAGACTTAAAGATTTCAAGATTTATAGATTTTCAATTCAATAATAAACTAATTCAGAGATATTATTCTGGTCTGGTGGTTGCTGAAATTATAAATTTTATCCTTTGTTTAGATCATAGATTCGTTCGATGGGAGGTTCGGTTGATAGATGTAGCAAATTAAGAGATGAAAGATGGAGAAAATAAAATAAAATCAATCGAAAGACAACTAACACTTAAGCAGTTATTTAGTGTCATTGATGGAGGATATCATCAAAAAAGGTATGAATAAAATATACATACGGAGAGAAATTTCTAGTAAAAATTGCGGAGATGGTACCGGTAAAGATTACAGTGACGCACCGTAATGTTGGGACATGAATGGGTTTCTTGTGAAAAGTACACTTAGGCCTAGTAAATTTTACGGGACAGCGCCGTAAAATTTCCAATCACACATGCACGCAAACAAAATTTAAGGTTATGTTAACCCATTA
>WSXT02043258.1:0-13249 GCA_011762715.2 Neuroterus valhalla | reverse complement strand
AGATTTCCTCCATTCGCATCTTGTTAATACAAAGCAGCACCGAGTGCGGCGTCGCTAGCATCAGTTCGGAGAAAGAAAGGACGGTTTTGTAAATTTCATACAGGATCCTCAATATAAGCTGAATCGAGGAAAGACTAAACATTTCTTTCTTCAATCAGCCATTGAATACTCAAAAACTACTACTCTTAGAATATCACCCACATGAGTATTATTTATAGTATCTCTAAAAAGCCTATATGTGGAATAATAGGTTTCTCGTGTTTTTGATGCTGATAAGAACCTTTATGCGTTTTTTTTTTTAAAGCACGGTTTTTCCAAACATATAAGATATTACTCTGAGCTCATATTTAGATGTTTATATGATGCGTTGGAACAAATAATTATTGTTTTTAGAACGAAGTTCCTCATGGCGCGTTACACTACACACACTTGGCGAATGGGGACTGGACGTTACAGTACGCTATAGTACGTTACAGCCATGCGTGTACTGTATAGTACGTCTATGCCTGTTCGATCGCTTCCGTAGCGCCAGCTGCTGTTTGAACCTGAATTCTTTATTCACCTTATCACATTCTCATTCTGAATGAGAAGATTTTGGTTTCAGACAAAAATTGACATTCGCGGATTTAATGAAAACTCCACGTTTCGAGCCCCCTGAGTCAGAAAAAACGATTTTTACGAAGGTGTCTGTCTTTCTGTAATTTGTATACTCGGTAACTTTCGAAAGAATGGCCATATTGGAATGCACTTTAGCATACTTTTTTAAAACCGGGAAGGAAAGAATGAGTTTGTTACCCAGCTATTTTGGATGAAAAATCAGAGAGGAGGAGCATTTTGAAAATTAAAAAAAATTTTTTTTCCAAAAATCAAAAATTGTTAGTACAGTTTCTTGTAGCACTTGAAAAAAGAAACAATTTATCTTTGTCATT
This sequence comes from Neuroterus valhalla, assembly GCA_011762715.2. Classification (NCBI taxonomy): domain Eukaryota; kingdom Metazoa; phylum Arthropoda; class Insecta; order Hymenoptera; family Cynipidae; genus Neuroterus; species Neuroterus valhalla. Next base: position 12,320 of record WSXT02043258.1, on the reverse strand, counting down.
TTTTTCGAAAAGGACAAAATCGTCAGAATTAGGGTACTTCCAAAATTCAAAAATATAGAAGAAAATGAGAATTTTTAGCCAAGTGAAGCAAGATTGGAAAGAAAGTCAGAGAGAGAAAATGTTTCTTTTTAGGAGCCCTCCAGGTTGATCTTTACAACTTTTCGAGTTTTCTCAAGAAATCGCAAATTCAAATTTTGGCCGCACAAAAAATAATGAATAATAGAAAGATCCATTTTTTGTTCGAACTATGCAAGGTGCGGGAAAATATAACTGAACTAAAATTGTGCACCAAAAAAAGATCTACAAATTTGGTCAAATCAACTTTTTAATAGAACAAGTAGTTTTTGCTTCATTTCGGAAAAAACATATGAAAAATGAAAAAAATGACCTTAGGACAATTGTCACAAGCTTAGGAAAAATCGAATAGATGCAAGTTCTTTATCAGAAAAATATCTTGAAATGTGTTGCCAACTTCTTCAATAGGATATGTAGTATTCATTTCAATCAGGAAGAATAAGTATAAAAATGAAATCGAAATGTATACACTACCGGTACCGATATCTCAAGGTTATACAATTGAGGATCTATTTTGTCTTATAAAGACTTATTTTGTCTCATAGAGCCTTAGATGGAAGGGGGCCGTCCATATATTACGTAACACATTTGGGGTTGGGGGTGGGGGGTCTATACTAGTGTTACGCAATGGCGAAAAACTACAAGAAAAGTCGGGAAACTGCGTTACATAGGGGGGGGGGGCAGACTTGCCGGAAAATTGCGTTACGTAATATATGAACAGCCCCAAGTTTGTATTTATATTGTATGTAACTCGAGAGTGCACGTTGAGTTTTTGGAAGGAGTTTGAATTTATTTAACACGAGGACAAAATGATAAATTATCCTTGGCCGATAATATCAATTTTTCTTTTATCGGTAACGAAGGATAGTTATCCTTTGAGCACAGTCAGCGCCCTCAACGGCGTAAAGCCAAATGATTAGTGTAAATATGGCTCTGGCTATAGGAGATAAGTTCGGCTCCTAACTCCTACAAAGAATTGGAAAAGGGATAAAGAATTTTGAGCAGAACAATTTTACTGAATTGTGAAAAAAAGACAGTTGAAGTATAGAAAAGGGTCTAGTTATATAAGATACAAAAAAAGAGTTGATATATTCGGAAATAAAATATTGTTGTTGTCATGGTGGCCGAAAGTTTGTGCCTGTTTGACCAGGAATTTCGAACGAACAGGTATGTAATTTGTAACATAAAAAGGAATATTTTTCTTCTCTAACTTATGAGCTTTTTTTCTTTCATTCTTAATTTCAGACATAATTTACAATTTTCACGTTGACATCGTGAGGGGAAGGCGGAATTCACCCTGTAACTAGTCACGGAAATAATGTAGGTTAAAAAACCTCTCCTTTTTCCAAGTCTTGTGGGGGCGGGAATGCACCCCTGTGACTAGTCATAGAAATAATGTAGGCCACATACCTTCCTCATTTTTCAAGTCTTGAGAAAGGGGGAATTTACCCCGTGACTAGTCACGGAAATAATGTAGGTTACAAACCTTCCCCTTTTTCCAAGTCTCGTAGGGGCAGGAATTCACCCCTGTGACTAGTCATGGAAAAAATGTCGGTCACATACCTTCCTTATTTCCCAGATCTTGTGTGGGAGGAGGAAAGATTCAGCCATGTTACTTGTTATAGAAATAATGAAGGTCACATACCTTCCTCCTTTCCTAAGTTTTGGTGGGGGGTTCACCCCTGTGACTAGTCATGGAAATATTGTAGGTTACAAACCTTTCCCTTTTTCAAACTCTTGTGGGGGTGGGGGGAGGAGGATGCACCATCGTGACTAGTCGGGGATATAATGTAGAACACATACCTTTTCCTCTCTTAAGTCTTGTTAGAGGAAATCTGAATACTTGTGATTGCATATCTTCCCTTTTCACTGAGTCTCGGTGGGAGGCGGACGTTGACACTTCTGTGGCTGTCCACATAATTGATGTTGATCACATGCATTCCTCTTTCTTTGACCTATATAGGATACCACCTTACGCGGATTTCTCATGAAAAAAAAAGGAAAAAATTGTTTTTTTTTTATTTTGAAAATTATGAAAGAAACCGGTAGAAAAGAATTACTGGTGTCGGCACATTTTTACCGATACCGATTTTGTATCCACAACCAAATGAAATAATAAAATTTTTGAAAAAATGACTAAGGCCAACACATAAGATTGATAGAGAAAAGTTTTTTACCCGAAAAATATCTGTGAATTCGTACAATATAATACAGTACAATTTTATCTACCTTTTTTTTCCATGTGACTTCCGTTTCCTTTTTCTTTCTTTTCTCTTCCACCTGCAATTTTTCCTCTACACATTCATTCTTTCATTGTATCTCATTCGCTCCTCTAGCTTCCTCCAATTCCCTCATTCACTCCTCCCTTTGTCCTTCCTCCGCAAGAATCCTTTCCACGTTCTCTTGCCAGCTTCCTTTATCCTCCATTCCTCTCATACATCCTCCCCATACATGTTCCCATGTCTCTTCTTCCAATTCACATATTCTGCACTTTCTCTTTTCTTTTTCTTGCCAATACATCCCTTCCCTAACCTCATTCCCCAAACTGAATCTTGCCATTCTTGTCCATCTCTTTCCACCCTAGCCCTTTTCCAAGTACTTTGGTAATCCTTCCTTTCTTATTATCTTATACCATTTATTGTATTTTGATTTCATTATCCTTCCCCATCTTTCTGATAATTAACTTTCCTCCTCTTTCTCTTCTGATTCCTCTAAGTTTCTAGGTCTATCTGTAAGAAACTTCCTTCTAACTTCTTCCCATTTTGTTAACTCAAACCCCCTTCCTCTTCTTTCTTCTACCTCCTTCAGGCATTCTTTTGCTAACTCCCCTCCCTTTCCCCCTCTCAGCTTTTCTTCATATTTCTATGCCCTCTTCCCTGCTCTGATACTCAATTTATCCCTTTGCGTTTCCTCTCTCACCATATATTCAGGTGTCCTCTAATCCATTCCTAGAGACCATGTCATATATCGTTCCTGTAACCTTTCCATCTCTTCCCTTTCCTTCCATCCCCATATTTCCGCTCCATATCCTAAAACTCGCCATACTAGTGTATCAAACAACTACATTCTCCTTTTTCAATCTTTCTTGAATCTTCTTTCCCCTATTCCCCATACCTGCTTCACTACTCCTGCCGCTTTTTTCACTCTTTCTCTGAAATGCGCCTTCTGGTCTCAATTTGCTTGCAAGGTGTATCCCAAATATTAAAACTCTTTTACTTCTTCTATCTCCACACCCTTCCATCTCCTAGTTCATACTTTCTTTCTTCCTCCTTCTATTCTAAACCTCATTATCTTCGTCTTTTCTACATTCAATGTCAATTTCTTCTCATCTAAGTATTTCTCCAACCCTGCAATTAGCCCCGCTATTCCCTTTTCATCCTCTGCCATCATTGCTATATCATCTGCGTATGCAAGAGTATATATTTTTACTTTCCCTACCTTGACACCTCCCTAAACTTTCCTGCTCATTGCTCCTTCCAAGCCTACTTGATCGGCTACTTGTACCCTGCTTTTTGTCTCACGAAATATTTCTGAAACTCTCTTTATTAGACCTTCCCTTATACCTGTTTTTACCGTAACCTTTTCTATTTCTTCCTAGTCCAGAGAATCGAACGCCGCTTTTAGGTCTACGAACATAGCTATCATTCCTCTCTTCTCCTTTTTATTCCTCCTATTTATCATACAATTTACAACGTATATGTTGCCAGTCACCCCTATTCCTTTCTTAAACCCCGTCTGATTTGGTGGCACTATCTCTTTTTGCTTCTCTTCTTTCTTTAATCTCCCCGATAATACCGTTACATACAACTCGTACAAGGTTTGCATTAGCGTCACTCCCCTATAATCCTTGACTACCTCTTTTTGCCTTTTTTCAATATCGGTACCACTACTCCTTCTTTCCATATCTCTGGCCACCCCTCTCCTCTCCATACTCTACTGAACATTATCCACGCCCGTTCCTTTAGTTCCTTTCCCCCATATTTCCACACTTCATATGGAATCTCGGGCAATCCTCTTTTCGACGCCAGCTCCCACTTGAGACCTTCCTCCACTCTGGCGTTCTGCGGTGTCGAAACTCCCTTCCGCGCTGCTACTGCTGCCGGCAGGAAACGAAATTCCTCGCCAATGCTGTGACGCCAGTTGGCAAGATGGCTGCACGCGAGGCACATCGGTGATATAACGATAATTTCGTTCAAAACCACCTACATGTCGCAAATCTTAACCAAATCAAACGAAATTTAGCCACGAATGTTTGTGATTGAATTTACAAGAGAATGACGAAGCCGGAGTAGCGCAAAAGGGAGTTTCGACACCGCAGAGCGCCAGAGTGGGGAAGGTCTTAAGTGGGAGCTGGCGTCGAAAAGACGACTGCCCGGAATCTCATCCAGACCTGGAGCTTTCCCCTCCTTCGTCATTTCTAACACTTTGATTATTTCTTCTCTTGTTATGTCCTCTTTCTCGTCTTTTTTCCTTCCCCCTCTTCTGCCATTTCTTACTTTATTCTCTACCCCTTCTAACAGATCCATGAAATATTTTTTCCATTGTACCATCTCTATATCCTGGTTCACCCTCTCCCTCCTTTTCCTCTCTTTATTTACTACTTTCCAAACCTCTTCTTCTGTTTTAGCCTTCTCCGCCTCTTCTTCAAACCTCTTATTTTCCTTCTCTTTGTTCTTATCGCACATCTCAGTATATTTTCTCTTTCTTCTTCTATACTCATCTCCACTACTTTTTCTTTCCCTCTATCTCCTTAGTTCCCTCCTCACTTCCTTCTTTTTCTCTTAACATTCCCCATCCCATCCATCCCTGTTCTCACCCCACTAACTTTTTCCTCACTTGTTTTCAAAACACTCTTTTTATTTCTCCTATCGTTAATTCCATCTCTTCATTAAAATTCCCTTCTTTCATTCTTATGTCCTTCAGCTTCTCTTTGAATTGCTCTTTTCCTTCTGTTGACCAATCCCCTCTTCCTTTTCTTTTTACTTTGACTTCTTTTCTACTCGTATCTTTGATGCTCTTATCACCTTTAACGTTAGAATTAATGGAAAGTGATCAGAATCTATTAAATCTACTACCTCTAGTTTCTTTACCATCTTTGTTACCTCGTCATCTACTTTCACATAGTCAGTTACCTTATCGAATCATACAGAATGAAAAATAATAAATACTTGATGTGTATAAATTATTCTCATAATTTGTAAAAAAAAAGCAATCCCGAGGGTCAGAAAAATGATAAAATACCGCGTCGAATAAGTCCTCTTGGAAGTTTTTGAAATGTTTTTTCTAATTTTTGTCCTACTCAAGCCTTTATATTTTCTATGATAACTCGAGAATCAGGAAACATTTTTGAAGTTTAAGTGCTCATTAGAGAGAAGAGATCCGAAGGCAGGGACCTGACAGTTTTTTTTCTTTGTTGCGTTACGTTATCTGAAGAACCTAAATCTTTTGATTCCTTCCATTACGTTTTCACGGGTGGATAAAATTGAAAGCGAAAGTGTAATAACGTCATGTTTTATTTGCCTGCATTTGGATATTAGGATGAGGTCTAAAAGTCTCCAAGAAAATTGTCTTTTAGAATTACGTATTATTGAAAAAGTTTTTATCATCCCGGTGTTTTCAATAACGTAACTTTAGTTGAGTGAATCACGGAAGTATTTTTCGTCGTTTCCATCGGGTCCCTGCTTCAAGGTTTAATACGCATAACTTTCGATCTTCCTCTGTACTTTTCCTTGATTTTGCTTATTCTCTGATAAGAATTTTTTCTTCTATCATGAAAATGAGGATTGCTAAATCAAGCCTTGGAGACTCATGGACTACTAAATTCTTTCTATTGACAAATATACTTACGAAAATGATAATTTTTTTGTAAATTTCCAGGGGATGAAAATTTCTTACTGTGCATATCTCAAAATTATACAGAAATAGACCTATATCCGGTTAAGATGTACATGCAACTCTCGATTGCGACTCGCGAATCGAATAAATTTAATAGCATCAGACTATTGTGAAACTGAAATATGTGAGAAAAAAGTGTCACACATAATTCTACCTTGGCACCGTTCAAACAATAGTTAACGCTATTTTCCAACATATATCCCCTTTTCCCTCCTTACCCAATGAAGGTCTAACTTTTTGGGTGGTTTCTTTAAATCAAGAGTAAAACCTTCGATAACTGATAACATGAGATTATTTCGAAATTGTAATATCGCAGGAAAACAAGTTTCACGCATTATGCCACCTTGTCACCATTCAAATAATACTTAACCCTTTTTCTCGAACGTCTCCTTCCCCCTGGTTTTCCACAACTCTTAGAGCATTGAGGATTTTTCAGAACATTCATTTCACAAACATTTGACGAAATTCAGGAAAAAGAATGGGATCCAGCCACAAGTATATAAGAAGCTGAAACCTGTTGCATAGAGTATTCATTCGATAAGAAATTTAGTACAGTCATGAAGATTTTTACTGCAACTGTATTCATCGCATTGGCGGTTTTCCCCAATTATGTTGGTAAGTGCACACGAAAATTGAATATTATATCTTTTATTTGATTATATCACTTCGGAAAAGCTGTTACTAAATGCCTATTGTATGCACTTCATTCGATATGAAAGAAATTTTTTACATATGGAATGAGAATATTTCTCCATATGGTAGGACATTCTATTTTAGATATCCAACATTCCTACCACATGGAGTATGGATTTTAATCTTTATACTAGGACGCTTCTCGAAATGAAGAATTTTCTTCCATATGGTAAAGAATTTTTCTCCATATGGTAGGAAATTTCTTTGATATTTTAGGAATTCCATTCATATAGAGTAAGAAACTTACTCCATATGGTAGGACACTTCACATGATATCGACGGAATCCTGCCACATAAAACAGGATTTTTCTGCATACGGAACGACATCCTATTTGATATTTCAAAAACTTGCACAACATTAAGTGAGGATCAGTACCATATGGTGGGACACTCTATTTGACACTTCATAAATTCTTACCATATGGAGTAAAAATCTTACTCCATATTGTAAGAAGCTACTCGATATGAAGGAATTCCTTCCATATGGTACAGATTTTTTCTCCATATGGTAGGGAAATTCTTTGATATTTCTTTGATACCACATAAAGTAGGATTTTCTCCATACGGTACGACATCCTATTTGATATTTAAAAAATTTGTACAACATTGAGTGAGGGTTCGGTACCATATGGTGGGACACTCGATTTGATACTTCTAAATTCCTACCATATGGAGTACGAATCTTACTCCAAATCGTAAGAAGCTACTCGATATGGAGGAATGTCTTCCATATGGTACGGAATTTTCCTTCATATGTTAGAGAATTTCTCTGATATTTTAGAAATTTCTTCCATATAGAGTAAGAAACTGACTCCATATGGTAGGACACTTCACATGATATCGACGGAATTCTACCATATAGAGTAGAATTTTTCGCCATACGGCCATACATTCTATTTGATATTTCAAAAATTTGTACAGCATTGAGTGTGAATTCTGCGCGATATGGTGGGGCACTCTATTTGATACTTCAGAAATTCCTACCATATATAGTGAGGAACATATTCCATATAGTAGGACACTTGAAAAGATATTGACGGAATTCCTAAAATATGAAGTAGAAGTAAAATTCCTTCAATATGGAATAAGAATCCCATTATCTGGAATCTTTGTTGAAACTGTTTCGATCATTCGCTGATGTGGCACGGTTTCGTTTCTGACGCGGAATAGAAAATCTTTGTACAGAAACCTCTTGCATAATTCGAACATAATTTGAGCAGTGGTAGTTTGTTGATACAACCTCATTCAGTGTCGTGACTAAGCAAACGTGCGCCCCCCCCCCCTCCCGCAGAAATTTTGACGTCGCCCTTTTACTACATTTCAAGTTTTGGCAACATAATAACTTGTTCTTGCATTTTTTTTTCTTTTACGATATTCACACCCTGATTTTGACATTCTTATTCCGAATAAAAAGGTATTGGTTTTATCTGAAAATTGACTTTCGCGAACCTAATGATTGTGCTTTGGCACAATTTTTTCAGGCCGCGAAAGAAAGGGTGGGTTTGTTAACCAGCTATTTTTGACCAATGGTTCTGAGTTTATCCAACGAAATCGCTTTTTAAAAAAACCAAAAATGCATGTTTCCGTTCAAACTATGCGAGGTACAAAAAATATGAAGCACCTGAATTATTCATTCTAAAAGATCTAAAAATTTGTAACAGACCACTTTTTAATGAGATGCATAGTTTTGATTTAAATCGTGAAAAATGTTACCAAAATTTAAAAATTGCATTTTTCAGCAGAACTATGAGAGATACGAAAAAAATTATTAGTTCCAAAATTATTAACCTAAAAAAATTTACATATCTTTGGAGAACAACTTTCGAACCTTAGTACAAGGAAAAGTTTTTCTCAGATAAGGAAAGCTCGCCATCAGTCCATGAGAGGTGAAGTCAAAGCGCGCTGCGCGACTCAATGTTATTTCCAGTAGGGTTGCAGCGCCCTCTCGTTTGATCTAATATGAACTAATATAGGGAATTTCCTCTGTCTGGTCATTCCACTCCTAAAAGTGGTATATTGAGCATTCGTTATTTGAGGCCCATGACCTGCTGGCGCCCCCCCGCATTGCGGGGCCTGCGGGAGTGTTATTTACGCCACTGGGTCCTTATCTCTGCCTTATCTCTACCGAGAAGAATACTTTAGTTTTGAATGAGGAAGTATTTATAATATAATAACTGTAGATAAATGTAATAATCTTTTCTTAAATGGATTACCATAAAGAAACTTTCTGAAATAAATTTAAAGGAGCCGTTTCAGACAATATGCAATTTGTCAGGATTGTATTTTACCATATCTTTCCCATACCCAGCAAGTTTCAACAATCCTTCAGCATTCTGAATTAAATCCTTCCGAACCTAATGACACTCATCATAGATTTTCAAATGTTATAATATACATTTGTATGGAGAACTTCATAAAAAAATTTTTTCATATATTTTTTATGAACGTTTCTCCCCAAATTTTTTGGTCAGTTCTGATTTTCCCAGTTCATGTATTTGTACTCAACAGTTTTCATGTATTGCTACAATAAGTTCGATGAAATAACCCAATTTCCGTTTTGTACATTACTGATTCAGTCAATCAAGAAAATGAATCACTTGCCCCAATCATTTCCATTCGAATTCAAATAAATACTTCAAATCGAACTTATCCTTGATTCAAAGATTACGATACCAATAATCAGTTTTCATTTGGATGAACATAGATTCTGCTATTCCTATCGAAGATGAAGATCGTTGCTAGGCTCACAAAACTTGACTGATACGTATGAAACATAATTCAAATGAATATGAATTACAGTTCTTCAGGTATGCCATCCCCACAGCGTAGAATCTCAGTTTGAATCAGTGAGAAGTGGGTTGCTGAATCGAATCAGGAAGAATTTTCACTGATTCAGAATGCAATGTAACTGATTCCAAAAGCTTTGAATAATTTATCTATTATATTGCGTAAAATGCTATAGTCATGAAAAGCTTTTTCATTGATGTAATTCAATAGATTGGTTATATCTGTCTCCATATAAAAATTTTGCATTTTCAAAAAATTAAGAAATTTCCCATTTTTTGTTTTATGTGTTAATTATTTTATATCAGAAAGTAAGCAACGTGATCAATCGTAAATTTTTCTCACGTTTGTGTTAGGAAAAATTTCCTTATTTTAAGAATATACCAATATCAATCAATGATATACATCAAAATTATTACCAATATTAAAATTACCACACTTATTCGTGATGTTGGAAGAAATCTGTCGATGTGTTTAATACACCAATCTGTCAAGAGTTTGAAATATATATTCAGATTTGTCAATTTTTCAAACGTTTGAAAGATAAAAATTTATCAAATTTTGAAATACACCAATATACTTCAAGCATTATATTCATCCCGTGTTGATTGAATAAATCTCTTCATCTGTAAACAAGCTCTTTATGACTTATCCATAATGAATAATAGAAGATAATTGACAATGAGAGATAGGGAAAAATGAAAACTCATGCAAAATCGGGTTTTCCTCTCACTCAAAATTAACTACGTCGCCCAGTGGGACCAAATTGCAAAAAGCTGGCCAAAAGTATGAAATGTTTAAAAATAGGCCGAATTCTGTTACTAATTGGTTTTCGGGTCACTGATTGCGAATCCGAAGTCGGAATTTGCAAAAAACAAACTATCGGATCCAATATGTCGGGCAGGTATGATAAATAAACTTTTGATTTCTGTATAAGAAATTTTGTAAGATCACTGAATACAAATCCGATGTAAGAAATAAAAATAAAACGAATCTATGACATTTTCCAATCAAAATGAAGGATTCAATATCATGAAAAGTAATAATTAGGGGTTAGCCTGTTCTAGCTGAAATATATAAATGAAAGTTTTTGAGGTATGATCTTAGTGATTTTATAATGTTCAGAAAATAACAAAAAACAAGTGGAGTGTGTACATATGTAAACGTACTTTATAATTTAATCACATATAATACAAAGCATTTGAGATTGTTCACTATAGGAATCATCATTACTGCAATCGCTGTCGCCTTCATCATCTTCCTGCACTATTCCATATGTCACCTATTCTGTCATTTGAGTGTCCTTTTCAAAGGTAGAAAAGATCCTTCCGCGTAAAATCGCGCTTGTCATCTGAATCTGGAATAAAAATAAAGTCGGAAATTGGTCAATGTATTATAAAATATGGATGCATAGAATTCTCAATTTCTTCAAAAATTGGATAAAAATTTATATTGGAGACAGGATAGCAGCTGGAAGCAGAAAAATCTCGTTTACTTTGAACAACAGATGTCTAGGGAGCAAGCTTAAACAAGTTTTAGTGTGGAACAAAGTGGACATTGTTTTGTTTTCATCCATAAATATGATTTTTCAACTTCAAAAAATTATTTTTTAGGATCTAAATTTTTCTTTACTACTTTCTATGTGATAATGATCTTTCGATTGTCTATAATATATGTCACTTCTACATAGCTTTCTGTGCCTCAGCCATGTTGCAGAATGAAACAAGCTCTTTTTTCCCTGCCTGACGCACATTCGCAGACGCACGTGTTTCAGCACCTTGCATGCGCGCGGATCTTCGCACTCAGATACTTGATTCGAAGTGATACTTAAAACAAGCTTTTGGTAATTTTTTGTTTAATTACCGGAATTCAGTGGCCCTTACTGCCCTTCAAGAAAACACATTTAAAGAATCGTGTGGAAAAAAAATATTTTTTGTGGATTTTGGCCAGGTTTTACGGATTTGTTCCCACTGTTCGTCGCAGCGGTTTTTACATTTTTACCATCTCTGTCTTTTCTGAATTTAAATTTTCTGCAGCAAATAAGAAAAATCGGTAAGATTTTGGAAGAAATCGAAAATTATTCTGAAATGTATTGTGAATCTGATGCAACACACTCCTGTTAATGCTTTGCTATCAGCCAGGTCTTACTGCAAAAGCTCGGCAACTCTTCCCAACCCGATGTATGTACCATCCAAAGGTAGGTATGATGTAGGCAGCACTCCCATGCCTAGTCCTTCGACACTTTGTAGGAAGACTTTGAACTTTTCTTGGCAGAAAGATGCCGCAGATTTGCTGCTTTGGAGAGGTGAAGGGGGGATGCCACAGGAAAACAGTTTAGTTTAAGGGGCTTGCCGCAAAATTGGCGATCTACTCGGGAGACATGCCGCAAGGAAGACGTGCCACATGTGACTTGATATGAACCATTATTCCACTTGGATTTATGGTTTAGTCGACCTTATCCATTTTTCGAGTGTTCAAACTCATCGAACTCTATTTCTTTTTGCAGTATTGGGTGCAAGCAGTTCTCGTCCTAGTTATAGTAAGAAGCAAAAGTCGCGAGCTGAGCCAGAAGAAGACTTTCTTTTCGTCCAAAACGGATTTCTCTATGAACCAATCAGGGACACTAGTAGACTATATCCACGCTTAGAATCCTGGATTGGATATATCGACTATGATGGAAAAATTCACGAGTTGTATGGTCCAGAACCGGATCGTAGCGTTGTCACACAAGATAAACTACTATTTTCACGTGCTGGGCAAAAAACAACAACTCTAGAACAAGTTCGGGAATGGGGCGTAGGCAAATATACCTCCTACCTTTATAAGAAGGAAGAAGACAGTCAATATTCAAAGAGACCTAAGGCTACTTCAAA
>WSXT02043247.1:0-13249 GCA_011762715.2 Neuroterus valhalla | reverse complement strand
TCCTGCTATCTTGAAATCATGCTAGCAGTGCACCCCCGTTTTTTCGAAAAAATGTCCGCGGCAAAAAAAGTTTTTTTATGGATAATTTACGGATAATTATCGGCAAATTATCCAATAATGATAACAACGATTTTCAAAAAGTGTCCTGCTTACTTGAATGACGTCTTCTTCCTCTACTAAAATCTTAGGAGCTACGACAATTTCTTGTCGCTTACCTCTCTTCTCAATCTACATTTCCTTCGTTTCCTACATTAATGAAAGATAAATATTCATAAATGATAAATCAATTAGAACGTGATGAACTGTATGCTGTTTTAGAAAGGGCCGCAAGGGACCAGCAGTTCGCAAGATATCGTTCGAAGTTTGTGTGAATCGCGGTCGCTATCTTGCAGTGTCGCGATGTACTCTCACTCTACCAAAATCTCACATGCTACAAAAATTTGACCTTTGGTAGCAAAGAAAGCTGAGTTACCGACTGACCATGATTCAAATATATGTTTTCATTTGTTTTTCTTTTACTTTTGGTTTTTTAACATACCAACTATAACATTTGCTATAGAAAATCTTCCCTGGTCGTTTTTTTCGTTGAGGGTTCATTCAAAAATTAAACAGTCTAGTTACGGATTCATCTTTGTGCGATGACAAATTAACGTTTTGGCTTCAGAATTTGTTTCTTCTGCTCAAAAGTCCATTTTTATATTAAAAAATCATTCCTTCCTCAAAGGACTTGAACTTTCAGGTTTCAAATAAATTATTAGGCTGCTAAATCAGTTCTATTTGTTAAGAATGAATCTCCTCAAATTAAGGATACCACAATTTTGTTGAGAATTTGATTCAATTTTGGCGTTGTCGTATGTTTCGGTATTATGTTTGTATGAAATTTATGATTTCATCCCTCCTGACGAAGAAAGTTGGTCACTTTTTTGAGATAGTAGGTCGCATCTGAAAAAATAAAAAAATTTAGCACAAGGCAATATATTTGATAATTTTCATATGTGTATGCACATGATTTACGAGAAGATGCTACTCCTCGAAATTGGTTTGAAATTTAAATTCCTATATTTTATACGAAGTCCATAAATCTTGTTCGCTGCAGCGCCACTGACAGTTGAGAATAAAAAGCGTTTGAAACAAAAGAGAAAAAATACCTTTTCCAATACTCAGTGAAGGACGTTACTCTCGATGTTCAAAGAATAACTATTACCAATTTTTATTTTATTTTTCTGCTATTCTCCCGAAAATAGAATGCGCCTGTGGGAAAGATGAAACCGGATTTCAGATTTAATCCAAATCTCACACGTCTTTGCGGTTCTCTTCTTATCGTCAACCCGTCGCATGCTTGGCTTCCCTCGTTCGTTTCTCAGTTTCCACCGAGCGGATTACAAAAGGCTGGTGTAGATATGCAGAGGGAAAGAGAATAAAGGCATCGTAGGCTCGACGGAAGAAACCTGTGAAGTGTGACAAAAAAGGAAATATCAAGGGAACATTGTACGTGTTCCTTCCCACACCGAAAGATTCGAGTTACGCTCTATTTACGTTTTAAAATCACAGAATTGTGGCTCTTTCCAAGTCTTTGTGATTTGAATGCATCTGAGAATGTGAACTTTTATGCTCACTAATTTAAGGATCGAGCAAAACCATACATACAAAGAAAGTCCTGGGATTTCAGTTTCACTAGCATCATCAATCAGTTTAGTTCCTTGTGTAATGAGACAAAGCAGGGTATGTGATAATAGATTCGATGCTTTCACGATGATTCATTATGATGGAAGAAGGTGTTTCGGGTTTCTATCATGTCGGAGCTGAAAACTTCGCCGCAGTTTCATGTACGTTGCTGTTCACATCTTGATAGCTGAACTGACACTTAGGTTGAGCTAATAATAAATAGAAAGAAATAGAGACACGATCTGAGAACGATTTGACATGGCCAAAAGTTTCAGTGGGTAAGATACCAGCTAACACACTAACTAGCCTTGGGAGTAACATACGGGTAATGATACTCCAGAAATCTGTCACTTGTGGCTCCCCTGGTTGTCACCCAGAGACACTGTATTTCCCATTCAAAGCCGTCCGATGTCCCAAGCGTAGTCAGTAACATTTACCTGTGATTCGAGGTAACAACGTTTCCTCTACGATCAAAACTGGCGATGTTGCTGGGGATGCGAAATCTCGCGGCAGCGATTCTAACTATCGGCCAGCTTTAACCAATGTTACTGGAATGTGACTATTTTGAGATTGCGAATGTTACCATCCAAGCTTGCAACTTTGACACCAGGGGATTCCAACTCCGGCGAAACCATGCTAGAGTTTCTCTCCCCTCTTTTCTCTACCTCTCTTGCACGCCTCACGGCTGCCCACAGGTGTGCGGGAGTAGAGTACGATGGTGGGGCGGTGCAGTACGCAGTTGGGCAGCGGTTGGACGGTGGAGTAAGGAGGGGTAACTAGTTCATCGGGAGGCCGCAAGTGAAATTTTGTGCTACACGTGGCCTTAGGATTATAACCTTTGATGACTGAGGTAACATGCAGAACAGTATAAGGTAAGCTGGGATATAAGGTGGGATCAGAAAAATAGGTAGCAGATGTCCTCACAAAATTGTACCAACATAAGTTGTGATTGGTCGAATAAACATTTCATAGATAAAGATTCAATAATCAGGCTTGAGGGCGTTGGACAGTTTCGACTTGAAATTTTTCTTTGATAGGTACGCCATTCAACTTGTTCAGCAACAGTGAGACTGTCCCTATTTTATTTTTTCCCGCACAACACCAACATCTAAGATATATTCCCGGTGGTCCGCTGTGATTCCTAGGTTCCTTGCAAGACGATGGTCACCACAAAATTCGCGATTCACATTTCGGAACAGCACAGTTCACTGAGGGAAATTGACAGGTCCCATGTGTGAAGTCAGTGAGAATGTAGATGTACGCCAAAAAGCAGACCATGCGAGTCAGCGCTGCTAACGACACTTATCGGAGCTCTTACTTATCGACGTATCCAGACCCCGCCAAAGTTCGAAATAAAAACGGGAATTTTAATTGCCTGAGAAGATATCCAAATAGTTCCAGCAGATACAATCTCCAAACGCACCAATTCTAGAGATAAACAAATTTGAAATCATTTATAAATATGAACATTTAGATAGTATCAATAAAAACACCGATTTCAGGATTGCAAATGTGGTGACTTTAGCAATTTTTAAATTCAAAATTCAGTGATAAGATGATCTAGGAAAATCATAAACAAATTTACAGATGGGCCTGTTCAAAAATCTCGAGATTGCAGATATGGTAATTTTGCAATTTTGAAATGAACAAATAAGTGACTAAAAGAATTTAGAGTTCACGAAAAAATTTGTAGGAGATTCAGTTCAAAAATGGTACATTATTGCACATGTAATAAATTTGTCATTACCAAAATTCATAATTCAGTGATCAGATGATTCAGTAAAATTATAAACAAATTTACAAACGGAACAGTTAAAAAATTTCAGGATTATAAATGTGGTGAATTGGGCAATTTTGAAATTTATTCTTCGGCGACTGAATGAATTTGGAGTGCAAAAACAAATGGTCAGGGAGTCTAGTTTAAAAATGGTAAACTTGCAATTGTTTCAAAATTGTCACTTGAGAAATGCATTATCCAGTGATCAGATGATTTTGTGAATTCATGAATAGATTTGCAGAAGGTCCAGTTTATAAATTTGGGAATTGCAAATAATATATGGTCAATTTTGCAATTTGAAAATTCATTTTCTGGCTACTAAATGAATTTAGAGTTAAGGAGCCTTCCATGAACCACGTGGTTTCTTAACGGGGACGGAGAGGTACGACGAAAGGCCATGCTGATCCACATGGGAGAAGGGGGAGGGGGGAGGTACAAATCTGAGCAACGTGGTTTTAATGACAATGCTAGAGAAAATGTGTTCCCTATCATCAATAACTCACCTGAGAGGCTAGTGTCGCCATTTTTTGATCCAGATTGTTAAAAAAGAATTAAAATTCAGTTTGCCTGGTTTTTTTTCCGTTGGGGAGGAAAGAGAAAAAACACGGGAGCCCCGGGGGGGAGGGGGAGGCGGGGCGGCGATGTGGCCACGGTTGACCACAGGGGGGGAGGGAGGGGTTAGAAATTGGCGAAAATTGGGCCACGTGGTTTATGGAAGCCCCCTTACGAGTAAATATGTAGGTTATCCAGTTTAAAAATTGTGCAATATTGCACATGCAATAAATTTGGCAATTTCGAAATTCATATTTTAGTGATCAGATGATTCAGGAAAATGATAAACAGATTTACAGACGTGCCTTTTCAAAAATATGAGGATCGCAAACATGGTAATTTCGCAATTTGGAAATTCATTTATTGGTGACCGAAAGGATTTGGAGTTCACGAAAAAATGTGTAGGACATCCAATTCAGAAGTGGTACAGTATTTGATAACTTTGAAGAAATATATATACATATATCGGCAGAGAATATCGGCTCCGATAAGTGTCGTTAGCAGCGCTGACACGCGTGGTCTGCTCTTTTGGCGTACATCTACATTCTTACTGACTTTACACATGCGACCTGTCAGTTTCTCTCAGTGAACTGTGCTATTCCGCGATTTAAATCGCGAATTTCGTGGTGACAATCGTCTTGCAAGGAATCTAGGAATCATAGCGGACCACCGGGAACATATCTGAGATGTTGGCGTTGTGCGGGAGAAAACAAAATAGCGACCAGTCTTGCTGTTGCTGAACAAGTTTCTCCGACATCGTCGGCTACCGGATTTTCCCTATTGCTTTTAAAAAGACCCAAAAGCAAATAAATACGGAAGTCAGTGCCGTACCTATCAAAAGAAAAAAAATTCCTAGTCGAAACTGTCCAACGCCCTTGAGACTCAAGTGTGTATTAATAAAAAGATAGAAGCGCAAAAAATATCTCGTCTTGGTTTTGACTTGGCTAGTCTTGGATTCAACTTAAGAAGGCTATTCCTCGCTGACGGCTAGGGTGAAGACTTCGGAGCCGGAAATATACGTCTCAGGTTGATGATTCACATTCTGGACACGAGATAGAAGCCAAATCGATGCGGTGTGGTCTCAAACAAGGAATATCATTTTTAAATTGAAAAATAAACAGAATTTCTCTTGAGGAAAATTAAATTACGAAATTTATGGTTGTGGGGGCCGTGCCGAATTGGTACCCCACTCACGGGCGTGGCATATAGTTCATAGATTCTAATCCCAGATTTCTTCAACTGCTACGAACATTCTTGATAATCGGGGATTTGTATCCATGCTAAATTAACAAGAGTCTATGCAATTTTCATCTTGCGTGCCCCAATAATTTGATGAATTTTTATTATAATTATTTATTTCTCCTAACGACAACAGTTCGGAACGTTTCGATGAATAATATTGCCTTCCATTATCGTTTCGCTGAGTCCATGAACGTCCAGAATATTGTTTTGCATGAAGTAGTGGGAAAATGGACACATGTGTTAACACACATGTCATGCTTGATTGGAATCTGAATAGACTCTATTGGCAAATATGAAAACAACGTATTTTCGCGAAAATGTTTGAATATTTTCACTTTGATTCCCTGCAGAGATGCAGCTCGCAGTGAATATTTATTCCCTGTCATTTCATGTATTTTAGTATGAATTTTCGTGCCTAACAAAAAAGCTCAGATGACGAAAGGCAACAAAATGGACAACAAGTATTGGATGATTCATTCCTGTGATTCTCAGATCGTTGTATTATAAATTTGACAAACTAAACAGCAATCATAAATAACTCCTATGAAAGGAAGTAGGTATTGTTGCTCAAATAACGGAAAAAATATGTAATGATCCTCATTGTTACAAAATCCAAATTTAACTTCGTCTCTAGATGTTTCAGAGAAGAGGAGAGATCGTTACGTTTTATGAAACTTCTGTATTTTCTGACTCAGGAATTTTTTTTTCTATTTCTGCATGTCTTTAAGGAAAAAATCAATTATTGTTGAGCAAATGAAGAAGTTAGAATTGCAACAGAAAGTACTTTCATTCGGGATTGGAGGAGGTTGAATTTGGACAAAAACTGGAATTTTTTCTTCAAAATAGTTAAATTCAGAAGAAAAAAATTTTGATGAAACATATCACATTTCAGTCAAGGGTACAAAAAATTCAACCAGACAGTCAAAATATTGTAGGAAAACGTTATTTCTCAGTTATTAGGTATAGAGGTCTTGTAAAAAGCGTGTTTCCATCATTCACAGTTTATCTGTCATGATATCTTTCAAAATATTATGTCTGGATGACAGGGAGCCTTAACAGGAGGAATATTCGTATGCAAAGTGCGCATAGATCGTCAAATAGGTTCAATTTCATTCGCCTCGACGAGAAAAGGAATTATGAATTGCCGGCAATAAAAGTCGCAGATCGCAGCAGATGCCAGTGAATCAGATTCCCAAGAGTCGATGGCGGTTGAAGAAAGAGGAAAACGAACAGTTTATCGGGACCCCCAATTCATTCTCCTAAGACCGGGAATATATGACATCGTAGAACGGGCTTTGGTCGCAAGTTACCCAGAAATTTCCTCAGATTGCCTCGACTGATGTGACATAGTCCACTTGAATTTCAGGCACATTTGTTCAAGTTGATGTCCTTGCTTAGTTGCCTTAGCTGCCCTTTGACAATTAATTATGAATTTATAAGGAGACATTTGCGCCACTTTTGTTCGCCAATACTTGTTACTTGTTACAGTTACCAGTAGAGTTGAATAGTTCATTAATGTCGTTCGAACAAGATCAGTGGAGGGCATACTTTTTGTATGACGATTTCAGTGATCAATACAACATGGTTTTCCTAATACCAGTGGGCAATTGAGCAAAATTCTTCCAAATCGATTGCACGTGACTCACTATGTCCTAACAAAATATTCATTATATATGGATAAGTTTCAACTCACAAAATTTTCGGTATAAAGATTTGTTTCCGGGTCTCTGCCAAATGCCTCGCCTGTACCTATGCGTCGTAGCAACCATGCGATTCATCTTTCTGAGTAGGATGATCCTTTCTTCAGGATCAGATGTACCTGAAATACATAAATAAAACTCCCGAATAAGTGTTTCCCTATTCTGCCTCAGAATCATGTATTGATACTGCATCATTTTTACATTATGGTATTTGGGATGACTCAATCTAAATCCGAGATCTTAAGAATACCAGCGTGTCAGGGTTCTTACATGACATCGGAAAACTTCAGAAAAATTTGAACGAGCGGAAATTGACTTTAAAACCCTGACGTGCTGGGGTCTGCTGGATTTTGAGTCCCAATTAAGGAACCCCGAAAACGTGTGGTACACATGGTCAGAACCCCAAACTCAAAAAAATGGTGTTACTTTTTCTGAGGTTATATCAGAATCCTGACGTGCTGGCGTTTTTTGGACTTCGGGAGAATCACCACCTCGTAGGATAGAAATTATTCGGCAACGATAATTGGAGAGGAGAATGATGGCTGTGGTTGGGAGCTGTTACGTTCACGTCCGTAGGCATGTGTCAGTTTGATAGCCATGTCACCATTGGCCGGAAGATTAACGGGAATCCCACTTTCGACCCACATTAACAACTGGCACTAAAGATTTCGGTCAATCTGTAAAGTGGAGGCAATTTTCACGTCAACACAACACCCGACCATACTAGTCAAACATTCCTTCCTAGTTCCAAACTGGAATGAGGAGAGCCACTACGATTGCTTCATTATAGAAGAAATTTCAAGGCTTATTTGATAATTCAATTAGCTCTATTCTCTACTTGATTGGATGATTCGATTTGTCCCCTAAGGGTTTACATTTTCCTCGCACCTCTCCGCTATTCCTTTACATACCCTACCACTATCTCAGCAGTAGGTAAGGGCAACCTACAGCTTGAGGTGGGTTCCGAACCACCAAGAACACTTGCTCCAAGTACTTAGAGTAACATTTTCCCCTAGAGGTATCGGTACGAGTACAAAAGGGAAAGATGAACATTCTTCATTCTTGAAATATAATTCTGAATCAGTGAAACAAAGCGTTTACAGGTAAACAGCGTTTACATCATTCTGGATGTAAATCGCAAATGATGGTGCTGATTCTTTGTGGCGATTTCGACGTACTCAGTTAATGGATTACTCACTATTTCCTCCATATTTAGATACTCATGAACGTTTGCTCTTGCTATGGAGACAGAGTACTAACCATCATGTCTTTCCAACATGATAATCTGAACTCCAGAATCAGATTGTAAGGTGGCTGCATTTATCTAAAAGCTGTTCCCCATGTACACTTTAGGCGTCGCAGAATTCGGAAACGATACTATTTGCTTTGGCATAGCACCAAATCTATTTTCATTAAGGACCCAGTTACTGAACGCTACGTTTCGATAGTTCGAGAATAAGTGATTTGAATCAACTTCTCTTGGTCGCAGATCATAGTTCTTCCTAACTATTGATTGAAGTCTTCAAAGGCATAACGGTGAATGAACGTAGGATGTAGTTGCTTGCTTTTGGAATTGTTATCAAAATTAGACTAAAAATCATACAGAATACATACTGTTAATCAAAGAAAGCAGGAAGCTTTTCGTTACATTCAATTTCGATATCATTTTTGATACCTTGCGTGGTTTGAGCTTCGATCAATAAGACCAATGAGTTGATCGTTTCATTGTTTTTGTATGTTCACTGAAATTGGCCATAGATGCATCATCTGGAAATTATTCCGTATTTTTTTGTTTTGTACCATTTTATCAATCATTTTTACTCTGCATTGTTTCTGGCTTTTGAGTTTTTTGGCAGAAGATTTAATAGAGCACTTGCAGCGACTTTGAAAATATCTTATGTGTGCATACTCTTCTAATTGTATCCGAAATACGGTTTATGTTGAGAATCATTTACCTCTCAACAATGAGAAAATTAACGTTAATGCTCACATCCTAGTGGCCGGTTAGTGGCAGAGTTGAGGTTTGGCTTTCCTACTTTAGGCAGAAGCGCCTTGAGCGATATTGACTGTTCAATCGAACTGACAACTTGAGGTCGAGCCTAGTAAGCCCTTCAGAAAGAAAAAGGACCTTTACTCATGATTAGTCATGAAAAACGGGATCTAAACATTTAGTTCTCAGAAGAACTGTTTTATGCGGAATGCATCAGAGCTTTGTAGACTCCCCCATTCCGACTTGTCCTAGGCTGCTGAGCTGGAGTTGTAAGGTGCACAGGTTGATGCGACGTTGTATAGTTAGTTATAGCTGAAGCCCAAATGAAATTCGTAAGTAAAAAGCTTTCTTTAATACTGAATCAGGGTTGTCCAACGCAAGGTTGGCACGTTTCCCCTTTCTTCCCCTCCTCCGAGCGCTTTACCGAGAATTCTCTCTTCGTTCCACCACGGGCTTCCACGCCTACTTGTGCGCACTGTTTACATAGCCCGGCCACCGAGGACCCCTTTTCATATCGTGATCACCGCATGAAAACATCCAAGGTGGTAAGAGAGGGGATTGACGAGTGACATTTACTTACACCGTTTTTCACGCATTGGGCACTTATGTACTAAACAGTTCGAGGATCGTGCAATAGTTTGGTCTGGTCTAGAAATCGTGTCTCATTGGTTCCTTAATTGATGAAGGGGATCGCTTTGCAAGTCTCTGCTACTCCGTAGAAGAATTTCAGAAAAGCGATCCAATGAGGTTATTGCTTGTCGTCAGCGCTGTACTTGTCACCCACCTCGTTTGGCTTTTGGCTCTTGAGTTTCACATAAAATCTCAGATACAACAGTTCTGCGAGGGAATTATTTTCAGAAATAGCCATACAAATCACAATAGAATCACTTATCCACATGGAACAAAATCATTTATGAACTTTCATTTATTAATATGGTGAGAAGCAATGAACAAAATTTCAGAATTATGTCTTAAAGGATGCATGTGCAAAGACAGAGGACTAAGGATTCTCGAAACTCCCTTATAGCATACCAGAACGAATATAACTAATAACATATCGCAACGTATGTGAAGTAAAACATTGATATGTTTTTTGTTGCAGGTGAGTCTTTTAAGATATTTATGTTCAATATCCTGAGCTGTAAGAGTAAGTACCGAAGTTTCGGATGGTTTCCCATTTTCAGCATCAAATGTTTCTAATTTACAGCTTCCTTAATGAAAATTGGATTATGTCGTCGATTCGCAGGCACAACGTTCTTGTTGAATTCTCTAAGACCCATGGAAATCGGAAATTCAGACTTCTCTACATTTTCTCACATTCAACATGAATACTAATTTAATAATGAACCACTTGAGAACAATGCATGACTTTTACCTGAAATATTCGGATTTATCAAAGGAAACAATAATCTAGCGATCGAGTTTCAACAACACATTTCCAAATAAAAATAAAAAATATCCTTGTTTTGTAAACTAACAATTGCACTTCTCGTTACAATTTATTTATGGTTTCAAAACTCAGTTTTCATCATATGATTCCCATAGAAAAGGTGGATAATCAATGAAGTGCGTTTCAACAAAACAGTTGAGCTTTCGATAGAAAAAGGTGACTTCACCAAAAGATTTGAGTTCTCGTCAAAATAATTGAGCTCTGAAAAAAATTCGAATAATTATTAGACGAATAGCTGAATTCTCAATCCAGAAGAATAACTTTCATTCAAAAATGAATTTATAACAGATCGGATGAGATTTCGACGAAATAATTTGATTTCCATCTTAAGAACATCAATATTTCAAGAGAAATGAGACTGTTGCGTTATTACTTCCAAAAATTACTCCCAAACAAAGAAAAATGAACTTGACAGCGATGTGGATCTAGATCAACATTACCATCATTTTATCTAGCCAGAAGGGATAGAGAGATTAGATTAATGTCCACTCGAGCAAAAACTAGCAAGAAAATTACGATTCCACGCTTGCACGTGAAATGAAATAAGCGCTTTGTCGGTGAATGTAATTCATGAGTGTTTCAGGACGGGTCTGGTGGGTCGACTTCAAAGCCTTTTTGGACGTGGAACGTGTCCTTTTCTATCTGAACCCCATTATGAAAGAACACTAGTACCTTCAGGTTGTCATTTTCCCTTGTTTTGGAAACAGTCACAAAATGTTCCATGCCGACTTGTTTAAAACAGCACACAACATTGCCAATAGGCGGAGCTGGGTACAATCAGTTAGGAAATCAACTGACTCAATCGTTGACCCATTATTAAAAAATTCTGCACGCTGAATTGGTTCTCTTTTAATTCGCCGAAAATTAACCAGGAGTTGAAGAATGGAACACCGTCTCTTATTTCCCTCTAATAGACTTGGAAACGTTGGATGATCTTACTGCCTTCGAAATGCCTTTCCCTTTGAAGAACATCCGCTCCACTCTGGTGCTAGATAGGATTGTCGTATTTTATTTGATGAACAAGTTTTTCATAACTTGCTCCCTGAAGAAGATATCATCCATTGGAGAGTCTTGTCCAGAATCTGAGCTTTTTTCGGTGACTTGTGGCTGTTGCTGTTTTCTTCGTCAAGGTAATAGAAGGGTAGAAGTCATCTTCTCTTACTTCCTCCTCTGTGCTGCCTCCACTTCTGCTGCTCGATTCATAGTATTCTCACATGAAGTCATTCTGGATTTCTTTCTCCATTACTTTCTGTCGTTCAAGAACCTTAGGGTTGTTACTTTTTTCCAACCAAAAAAGGCAAAGCCCTGGATGGAAAAGACCAGCTAGCAGCAGAGTTCTGAGGTATGCCTAATCCTCTCGCTAGATGTTGTCGAACAGTTTGGCAACAGCTGACATGACCTAAATATACTCCTCCGGTAGAACCATATCCTGTTCAGCTTATTTTGAAGTTCAGTTTTGGAATCAGCTTCTAGGAAGAATCAGGCTTCACAGAATGGAGTAGCAGCATGTCTGAAACGAGCAGGTCTACAATCTTTCGATTTATAAGGGCCTAAAATACACTTTTACAACCAGAAGGAATATTCTCGAAGGATTCAGTGATAGTTGATTGTCGTGACATTCTGCTTGGTAAAGGTAAAACTAAAACCGCACTCGATGATTGTGAAGAGATGCTATCATTGCATAAAATCCAAGACTCATTTTCCTCAAAGTTTTTATCTTGCCACGTGTGGAAGCTCCCCTAATCTTAACCAAAAAGACTCCATAAAGGATATGGAATATTGTTTGATGAGCTGTTTGAGGTTGTTCAGAGACAATATGTAGCACCTGGTTTTCATCATAGTAAGGCCGAGGATTATAGATTGATAGTTGTATCTGCTGAATTACAGAACACTGGTAGAGAAGTTCGTTGCCTCCACCTGCTTGAAACCAAAACCCTGATTAACATGATTTCTCGACTAGTTTAATCGTTCCCTCATTTTACTTTCACTTGTTTACATTCTTTCTTTCCATCCCTGAAGCACATAATCCTAAGATTGTACCTTGTTTCCCATTGTTCTTTAGCTTTTCTTCTAAGTCTACTAGCAGCATACCTAACAGCAGTGGGCTCAACGGCCACATTGTCTAAGTCCTCCCCGCGTCGGGAATTCCACTCCTCCCTTATTTTGCAGCCTAACTCTGTGTCTAGTTTCAACAAATATTTCTTTTATGCTGTCAATCATCTCCTTATCTATTCCTCCTTTCATTGCTTGCCACAACACCATCCTGTTCACTGAGTTGAACGCTGCATTAGACTCAACAAAGAAAGCAACAAGTTTCCCTCTTTTCCACCGCGAGTTCATATTTACGAGATAGCCTAGATTGTAAATGTTATTAGTTTTTTCTATTCCTCCCTAAAGACCACCTGGTTGTGCAGGAAACTTCCTTTCACTACTACCTGACTCTCTCATCTGTTCTTAAACACTTTTACATATATCTTATACTCCACCAAAATTAAAGTGATACAACTATAATACCTACCCTTCTACCTCCTCTTCATCCTTTGTTACAGATTTTTCACATCTCTTCTTTCAAATTTTCCTCTCCCTTCCAGAGCTTCAATCTCCAAACCATCTTCTCGTATCGCCTCAATTTCTTCAGCATTTCTATTGTCCCGTTTACTTCTATCCTGGTTATATCGTTCTATCTCTTCCTCCTCTTTCTCTATCGCCCTTTCCTCTCGTTCAGTAACCTTTTTTTCTCCCCCTTTCACATTTTTTGAAGTATTTTGTCTATCCATGAATTTTTATATCTTCAAATACTCCACCCCTCCTTCCTTTTGCCCTGCTAATAACCTCCTTTACCTTCACTTCCTTAACTGCTTTCTATGCTTGTC
>WSXT02043237.1:0-13249 GCA_011762715.2 Neuroterus valhalla | reverse complement strand
ACTGTAACGTTCGCGAAACGTCGACAAATCTTTTTGTAGTTTGTACACGATCGAAACCCGAAATACCTTATTTCGACTTAATAATTGTAAGTACAGCTTCCTGTAATGAGTAATAAGTGGAATAATTCATCCTCATGTTTTTTCATAAGAACAAAAATGTCAGAGTACTGGCATTTTCAAAATTCTAAAATATGAACAAAAATGAGAATTTTTGGCTACACAGTGGAAGATATGAAAAAAAGTATAGAAGAAAAAATATTTCTTTTCGGGAGCCCTACAAGATGGTCTTTACAACTTTTTGAATTTTCTCAAACAATCGTGAATCCCAATTTTGATCGCGCGAGAAATAATGGAAGATAATCTGTGAACTCGATAAAATTTGAAAGAATGATCATATTTGATCGTGCTTTTGCACCCATTTTGATGCACCAATAAGACAAGTCGGTTTTGTTAACCATCTAGTTTGGATCAAGATTGAAACTGGGACTTTTTTTTGGACTTTTTTTTCTAAGACTCAAAAATTGTAAGTACGGATCTTGCAGTAGGTAAAAAGTGAAACAATTTATCCTCATGATTTTTTTGGATAAGAATCGAATTGCCAGAGTTGTAGCATTTTTGAATTTCGAAAAAATAAATGTCAATGAGATTTCTTTGCCAAATAACGCAAGATTGAAAAAAGGCCAAATGGAAAATCCTTTCTTGAGAGCCGTATAAGATCGTTAATACAATTTTTTGCATTTTCTTGGGAAATCGGAAATTGCAATTTCTATCTCACAAAACATTTCGAATTTCGAATGAATAATCATATTCGATCGTACTTTCGCACACGTTCCCAGGAAACGTAAACGTGGAACAATTTATCTGAATAATTTTTTCGTTAGAAATAAAATTGTTAGAACTGTGGCCTTTTTGAAACTCAAAAATGTAAACGACAATGTGAATTTTCATCCAAATAACGCAAGATTGGAAAAAAGGCGGGAAAAAAATGTTTCTTCTTATAAGCCCTATGAGATCGTTAGAACAACTTTTCGAATTTTCTGAAAAAAACGAAAATTTAAATCTTAATCGCACAAAAAATAATGAAAAACTGGCGAAACCTAACGAGATATAAGGAAAAATTTGAAAAGAAAAACTTTCTTTTTTGAAGGGATGCGTGGTTTTTGTTTTATTTGTACTTATATTAATATTAGAAATAGATTGTTTAAATTTTTTCCAAACAAAACAAGGTACAAGGTATATGAATTATTATTATATACATTCGATGCATAAGAGTAAAAGGTAACATAGAAAATATCGCACAGCTTCTGATCGAGTGCGCAGCACGAGACACACGATAAGAATGTATTCGATAAAGCCGAAAAAGCTTTAACAAAAGAGAATTCACAATCATCAAATGCAGCAGCCAACATTCTACTTTTTAGTTCTAAAAGCTCTATACATAATTGTAGGGAAGTAAAAGACCGAGCGCGGGGCACGAGGTACATATATTATCAAGCGCGAAGTGCGAGATCCGAAAGACTCGCGCTTTAGGCGCGCCTAAACTTGTGAGCGAAGAGAAGATAAAAAATTTTCAAATAATTTACGAAAATTGGTTATTCGGAAGGGAATAGGCTTAGTAAGAAGATTTATGATTCCAAACAATTGTTTTTCGTGTTATTTTCTGTTTTATACCTGTCATTTGTCCAAAATTAATATTTCTCATGGAAAGACATTCGTTGTCGGACTTCGTATTAGCCTGATAATACTCCTACTGCATTTTAAAAACTGTTCTGCTTCTAGGGCCGATATTGTTCATTCCTTAGTTTGACATTGGAAGATTTCTTCCTATTCCATAACCTTTGTATCTCAATCTCTGAATGCTTTTACTGAAACAACCAATAAATTATGTGAAGGGATGTGGAGCTTGGAATGGAGAAATCGACCCAAGCATTTCATATATCAACTGAACTTGGTCTCATGTCTCTGAAAAAAATTTTTGATGAGAACATCTGGTTTCTTATGAAGTGGTTTTGCTATGGAATCCATTTCCCTACCTCTGAACCCAAGTCGAGGAAAATTCCTCTCCACCTGTCTTTTAGCTGTGACTCCCTGTGCTGAAGAGTCACAAGTTGATGACGTACTAAAGGAGAGGAAAGGAGTAGAACAAACCCGTCTGGCATGCGATTTTTGTGGAATATATGCATTTAAACCTAATATACAAAGTAAGTAATGAGTGGGTTCTCGAAACTGTCGCGTAGGAGAAACTTTGTATGATTAGAGTAGAAGACGTTCGCCAAAATGATTTCGTCATGTTTTAAAAATGGATGGAATGAATAGAAGGTGGACGAAAGTGTATATAAAGGTAGACTACTAAACAATGGTTACACTGTGTGAATAAGACTCTGATGAGAAATTAAATGAACCTTCATAGGGACACAATAGCTCGCAAGAGAAGATGTATGGATGTAAGGAAAATAGGTCATGTATTAAGGTATAGGGATATTAAGAGGACAATAGTTGATAAGAAGAAGAGGTACGTCTGAAACCTGAATATCTTGGATGAAAATAGACCTACGTGGAGATATTACTGGATGTAATATCATTATCGCTTCGCAACACTATTGAAACAGCGTAATTGCTGTAGAGATCGATCAGCAGCCTGTTTTGAATCGTTGTTGTGGAACAACTATAGTGTTCGGATCAACAACACACGATGAAATTTCATTATTAAATAGAGCAGTGTATTGTACATTTACAAATTTAATGAGCAATGAACTCCGGACTATAACACGAACTTCGATTGCCTAATAAACTCAGAAAGTTGTCGTCATCTTTATTCTGAATCACGCTTTCTCTTGTTTCAGATTTAGGGTTGCAGTCTGACAGTTTACCTTATGGCGAACCCATTCCTCTTGCTCCTCGCAAGAGACCTTTTCCTTCCCTTGACAAAGATCATTTTCCCGAGAAGTCTCTTCCCCCTTCCGTTCGCCCTCTTCATCACAGTTCCAAGTCCCCGCCTGTAAATGATCCGTCTCCCAAAAGACGTCAAGACCTGCTTACGTCGATTGATCCTTCTACAAGGCTCCCTTCTCCTGACGGACGTGGATGTGGTCTTGAACAAATGAAATCTATCCGGCTAATATCTGCGATGAGTTATAACCAGATTTTCGAACTCCGAACATTCACTTTTCCTGAAGACAAACGATTGAAGAGAAGAATAGGAGGGCGTAATAATAACTATGAGCCTTTAATTTTCCAAGAAAAAATTGTATTATCGACATTCAATGGTGACGCCTTAGCCACATTGGAAAATTTCGATCAGCTGGGTGGAATCTATATATATCATGCAAAGGCATACAGACGTATAAAAATAAACATGCACAACCACAGCGTGCTCCTATTGAATGGCAAGGAAATCGTGATAACCCCAGTAGGCATCCGGACCTCCATCAAAGCGAATTTCGCAGTAGAGTTTGTTAACCCAGATCTAAACAATAGCCTCCCAAACCCAAACCTTGAGTCAGGAAACTCGAACCAAGATATAATATTTTTGGACTAAATACATAGTATAACGTTACCTTATGAATCGTTCATCCTTTATCTCGAGAAGTTTCTTCATCATTTTCAACATAGAAAATATAATCCTAGCTGAATCATTTCTCCAGTGTAGAATCCACTATTCTGTTAGAAACTGTCTTTGTATTTGAGAATACATCCCTTTTTTTGAGCGATCCCACTGTTTCTTATAAGTAACTCTTCCGAAAATCATGTTTAGTTAGGAGACCAATCATCTCGTCATAAATTTGTTTCTTTGTGGATGAATAAAATGATTTCTTGATTAAATTTTAAATTTCTACTTGTAACAACATCATCTATCACGTTTTTCATTCGAGATTCATTTTTTTCGCCTAAATATGAGTTTTTTGTGTTGTGAATCGATAGTTCAAACGGAAGTTCAACTTTCCTACTGGGAGTTGGAAATCTTTCCCTTCCAATTAGAAGTTGAATTTTCAGGTTAGAAATGTACGCATTAAAAAAGGTACTGAAATTATGAGCATAAGACCAATCAAAGTCACTTAGTTAGTTTCGGATTATTTCGTAGAAAAGAATCTATATGTCACTTATATCTTCCGAATTTACATACGAGAGTCGGCTCAACCAACGTTACTACATTTGTGAGCGAAAAGAACGATTCAATATCACTCAAGTTTTTATAGTTCACATGCCGAGGTTCAGGCTCTAGCTAAAGCTAGCACAACAGCATTGAAGGCATATTTGAATTTTCAATTGAGGTCAATCTCTCTGAAGCCAAAGCGTCCTTCCTTCGAATAAGGAGGTGAAAGGTCCCAAAAGATATGCATGTTATGAATTTAATTTGCTCTCTCTGAGAAAGAACCCTGTAATATATCAAACCAAGATTATTTACAGAGTCAGAAAATTCAAATTGTGGTTATTCACGTACAAGAATGCGAGTGAGTCCGAAACATAAGAGGGACTATAAGTGCGGAATCCAACTGTCGTAGAAAAAGTTTTTTATGGATCCATTTGAAGGCAATCAGAGACAAAAAAGTTGTGGGTGCTAAGTATATGTTCCCGGACTTTTTAATGTAGGTCACTGAGTCTACTGACTTAACTTTAAAGACAGATTTTACTATCATCACTATTATAACTGTAAACCACATACTGTGCACAATAACTTGAGTAGGATCTAAACCAATTAATGGAACTGTTGTAGAAATTGGAGGGTTTCAATCTTCTCAATGGAAGGTCATGATCCAGCAGCTTGAAAGCTTTGGGATGATATCAATAGTAACTTTGGGGGGAACAGTTATAGTACCACACTCTTCTCAGAATCCAGGCTAAAAAGCACAAAATAGTCTATGTTTATCCAAATACGCAGTAAGCTTGTTGCTTATTATAGAATATTGTAGCAAGGAATTGCAATCACTGCAAGCAGAAAGTCTGTTGTAATATAAGAGAAGTAAAAGTAAGCATCATCGTAGGTTGGTCTATCACTGGGATGTACAGTAGAATCAATCGGTAAGGGCTCAATCAAGGATAGTTTCTTGGAGTAATTTTGTGCATGGTGTCGATCAGAGGTATGACCTTGAGCGGACATCATTCTAAACTTACCCCCCAAGATTGCAACAGTGAATTTTTTTTTGAACGTCGCCATTGTCGTAAAGCATCCATATCTCGAACACTAGATGGAAACATGTTCATTGCATTATCAAATTCACAGCAAAATAATCAAATCCCTCGCAATCAATGAATATTCCATCGTTTTGTCTATTATGGAATCCGGAAGCAGCGAAGTATATCTGGCGATTGGAATTAGTACGTAAGTTTCGGTTATATGGAGCCGGACCTTGCTCCAACCAATGGATTTTTTTTATACATCTTGCTCCTCAAAACTCCCTCAAGCAAGTTCCTATGAGTCCCTCGAGAGTTCATATTCGGTTTGATGAAAAGTGATGCTGAAGGACACAGAGCACTATATTCTACAGATCTGAGCTTATCAAGAAAAGTCAGATCCTTCTTGGTAAGAAAAGGATTTGGTAGGATATAGGGAGGAGATCCCCTTCCCCTGCAATAGGGGACGATGGATTTCCCAAGTGCTGCTCAGAGAAGTTTGCTCTTGAAAATTGCATTTAGGAGCTAGAGTAGCTATATCAGATCATAACATTAATTCTCCGTCCTCCGAAGCCTTCAACAGTAGACAAAGCTGCCGTGGTTACGGAAGCCTTGAGCAGACTCATAGCAAACGTCAGCGGATCAAACCCCAGCAAGCGACACCCGCTGATGTCATTCACCTAGTCAATACTCCTGTACGGGAGTGAGATATGGGCTGACACATTCAAGCAGGAGAAATATAGGATACTGCACCAAGATTTCTCTTGGTGCATGGCTATTTCCAGGCCTACCTCTACAAGATGGAAAAAGTGCAGAGTCAGAAGTGTATTTACTGCAAAGTCGAACAGGACGACGCAGAGCACACTTGCTTCCACTGTAAACGATGGACGGAAAACAGAGGAAGGCTGAAAATAGCAACGGGACACCTTACGCCAGAAAGTGTAACAACAACGATGCTGCGAAATGAGGAGACGTGGGACGCAACAGCAACCTACGTTGAAGCGATTTTGCGAAAAAAGAAAAGAGTGATGAACGAGGCAGAACAACAGCCCTAAGCAAGAGACTCAATCAAACTCAATCAGGATGTCGAAGGCCGGCGAGCCCGATGCACGTTTCTGAAGCGCTGCCGAGGACGACGCGTAACATCTTGGCTGGGATATGACAATGACTTGCATAGAACAGAAACTAGCGAATGCCCCCGATGGGCGAGAGAACGGCACCCCCTGAAGTAGTGCGAAAGCGGTTCTAGGGAATCATGCCAAGAAGAAGATAGTGGTTTTTTTGGTGGGTAGTAGATGGAAATAACATCTTTTCATCTCCATCAACATCGAGAGCTCCGCTCTATTGAGAAGTGCGGACCCTTCTCGGTGTCTGTTCGCAAATTCTTCCATCATCCCGAAAAAAAAAATCTTCCGAAGCCTTGACGTTGTGAGAAGTTTGTTGACTCTCGTCGCATTGGATTCCGTCATTTCCTGAAGTACAAGAAAGAGCTAAGCGTAATCAATTATGTTATCTTCAAAGCCCTTGAAAAGAGTCAAAAGAATTATTAAAGGTGCTCCGATCAGTTTTAAATTATCAAATCGAGGTTGCATCCATAACAAAACCGCATTCTGATATTATGTTAGCGCGTTGGCAATAGCTTCCTCGACCCAAGGCATTAAAATAACTGACGCCGCTCTTGGAGTTTTGTCAGCATCATTAGCTCTTGCAGAACTGCTAGAAGTCTTCTGTGAATTTTATTTTACTGGATGTTACTTTGCGGTCAGAGATGAAGAGCAGTTCAGATAATACTAAGTGAATCCTTTCCTGATTTTATACAAATCTTTGCTTGT
The DNA here is from genome assembly GCA_011762715.2 of Neuroterus valhalla. Taxonomy (NCBI): domain Eukaryota; kingdom Metazoa; phylum Arthropoda; class Insecta; order Hymenoptera; family Cynipidae; genus Neuroterus; species Neuroterus valhalla. The sequence goes on along the minus strand of WSXT02043237.1, from coordinate 6,305 downwards.
CAAATTAAAACGATGCGGATGCGCCTCATGAACAACCTCTCCACAAGCAAGAAAGTCAGTGCCCTCTCACGTGCTTAACTCGTTACAGAACTAACTGCCTGCCTTAAGTGAAACCACCCTTGAGCACTGAAACATAGAAAATACAAAATCCTTTGTATTCTTACTGGAAATTAATCAGAAATGCACTTATATGCAATCGTCAACACATACCACAACGCAAAAAAAAATGTCAAATACTCACATAAACAAAGACGACTGACTGATTTGTAAAGAGAGATACAAAGCGCGTAAAGTAGCAGTCATTTTTTATCCATTCTATACGTTTTCTATAATAAAAATCCGATTTCCTCTATGAAATTTGTCTTCTTGTGCTGAACATTAAACTTTTGTTCTGAATGCCACTTTTTTCGTTAAGAGTTTCATATTTCCTGTTAGACTAGTTGGTGCGAAATTCATCTCCGTAGGTTCAAAACATAATATTTTTTTCTCTTAAACGAGCATTTTCTGGTGTGAAAAGTCAGGACTAAAAATCGGAGTCTTATGAAATGCAGTAATTTGTCTGTCTGTAGTCGGCAATATGTAGACTTGATAACTTTCGGAAATATGATCATATTGGATTGTACTTAGGCACACTTTTGAAGGCCGAAGAAGAAAGGACTAGTGCGTAGAAAAAGTTCTTTGGAGAATCACAAATGCACGTTTCCGATCAAACTTTTAAAGGTGCAAAGAAATGTTGGATAGGAAAATAATTCAATTGAAAAAGATGTACAACTTGTTGTGATGCAAGTTGAAGTTTACTTTGAAGATAACATATCCAACGTGGTAGAAGGACCTCTATTTGAGGGTGACAAAAGCTATCATCTAGGACTCAGGAATCTGCACAACTAGGAATTGTCTAGGACTCTCTGCTGTGCCTTCATTCTGAGGCTGATCGTGCCTGACGGTTCATCAGGACGATGTCTCAAGAGACGGGTTTTATTACTCCAATCACCAAAGAACCACAAATGGATCCTCGGTTTACAGAAGATCCAGCAAATGCAATAACTCTCCTCTGCAGAGAGAGGTATTGAACCTGGACCACTTATTAGCAGTTACTTCCTTGAGCGCTCGATCGCTACGAGTTCACTGCTGATGACGATGCGTTCATGTTGGAGAAGATAAGGATGCAGTTGAAGGAAAGTCAAGCAGCCATTATCCAGCAGGACGCCGAGGCACGGCGTATAAGCCTCACCCGCATTTGAGTCAGTAGGGACATGACCCTACCCAACCTAACATTTGCCCACTCGTCGTGGACAATTGCTAAGTTAGATGTGTTATGCAAGATTTCCCCCTCTATAACAGAAAAAACTTCCTAGAGCGCAGCCGGAGTGCCCCTGAATAGTTTCAACTGTTAAGCTATCAGAAATGAGTTCGGGTAGCTTTGTGACTCGGTTCTGGTTGACAGCGTTGAGTTCATTTGTTTACCAGCCTCCGCAGCAGAACTTGCAGCCCACTACACCAGCCTCTTCAGTATCGTTTTTTGAGAACCATTGAGGACCAACCCTTTCTCGCTTCTGCCGCTACATCATCTCGGTTATTCATTAAAAAACATGAATTGATTTTGATCCCACGAGAAGCTAGAACAATAAGGATGGTGGCCCCTGCAGAACCTTGCATGCAGAAATAATACTAATTACTCGAATAGGGAAGCCAGTATCCTTAAAGGTCCTTCAGACACCTACGTAACAAGTCTCAAGAAATGTCAGTTCTTGGACTACCATACGAACAGAGGGCTGGATCCTAGTCTCCATGTAGACCGCAGGTCATTGTCGTATTTAACTCGAACTGGATATCGGCTCGGCAGGCCAAGGTCCATTTGGCCCCCTTATCCCGCATGCTTCAGCCTCTCCACCAACTACAAGGTCTTGCATCTCGGTTGCTGCAAGACAAAAAATGTCTGACATCCTAATCCATCAGATTCAGAAAATGGATGATTGGAGAAAGTTATGAACACATTGAGAGATCCTATAGTCCAAGCCTGGTTTTGAGCACGCCAAAAACTATATGGGGATACTCCCCAAACTCTATGCATAATTCCCAGTATGATGTCATCCCTTGGTAAAGCCGTCAGAGAAAAGGAGAAGCTATGAAAGTCTCAGTGTACAGAACCCATCAAAATTATAGCTAGAAGGGAAGAAGAAGATTTGATGCACTACAAAAATGAGCTCCGAGCCACTGCCTGCTAAGAACAGATCTAATGAAGAAATGTCTTGTCTTCACGCGTTCAGGTTTAAGTTAATGATATTCAAAAAACTTACGATATTATTTGATAATCTCAAGTATTGCAATCTCCAAATGGTTATTTCAGGTTATAATTGACGTGCGGTACTCAACGTCATCTTTAAATTACTGTTTGGCGATGATTCGCATTCCAATTCAGAAAAATGTCTGAATCTAAGTTGGAAAAGCGTGAGATTCTTCGTGAATACTAAGAAATGGATATCGGAAAACTAACCATACAATTGGAAAAAATGAAATACCATTACTTTGATTTTTCCAGACGTATGAAAAGAACGAGAAATTTTCATGTTCTTTCGTGATTTCAAGGCTAGTACTGGAAAAAGTGCAAAATATTTGGAGCCAAACTTCCATACCAATGATATAGGTTGAAGAATATTTAAAACCATTTCCCACTGTGGTGGTGGAGCTTTGCTGCCGCGGAGTAAGTACACACTTTTATTGTTTTTTTGTTGTTTTTTTATTAAGTGTCCTATGTCTTTCACTATACTCTCAAAAACATGTGTACAAAAATTCTAGATGATCGGTTGAGCAGTCCACGCGTGAAAGCGTAACAAACAAAAAATTCACATTTGCATTTATAATATCAGTTAGGATGATTTGAATTGTTCCTGTTGCGGTTTTGGAATCGATAAAGTTCTATTTCAGAGACCAACAAGACTCACCTTTTATAAGCAAGGTAAATGCCTTCATAACTCAAGGGTTCGTCGATATAGCCAATTGCAAATTGGAAATCGATTATTGTTCCCACGGAGAGCAAAGTTCTGAATCTGACAGGGTTTTGATTTTATATCAGGAAAAAGACGGAAGAGAGAATTTGATATCTGTACGTATGCATAATGAAAAATATAAAAAAAATGACTAAGTTGAAGAAGAAGATGATGAAGAAGATTGATTTATTGATGACAACCCATTACCAGGGCAAAGTAGAATAAACTGTCCACATTTGCGGCAGTTTGCGATAGGTACGGAGGCGAAAACAGATGTACTGCAGATGTACTGCCTTCTTCAATTTTGCAGGATATTAGCAAATACTTTCCTGAAGTAAACTGTCTAGTGTTTGACAAGAGTTAATGTCATAAGATTTGAGGGAATTCAAGAGAGTCCACTACAATGGATCGTTTTTAAACGGTATGGAGTAGAACTATCATTCAAGCATTTATTTGAGAAGCTTGATGGTAAATCTTTGGCTTCATGAGAAAAATAAATGCCTATGAATTTTTATGCTTCTGAGTCGCCCAATATTCCAATAGTAAACGCAAATTATCTGAGCTGCTGAATCCGAAAATTCCCTGTCTGATTTTCTGCCTTATTCCTTCATCTCCTTCTTGTCTCTTTTCCTGCCTTCTTCGCTTGTGGGTTTCTTCTGAATTTACTTCTTACATCGTTCCTGCAACCTCATACATGTTATTGTACATCTTCTTACTTTTCTCATCATGACATCTGCAACTATTTTCTTCCAAGTTTCAAAAACAAGTTCACTCGCATCTTGTGAAAAAATTATCAGAAGGTAGATACTGATTTGTTCCATGAATGCCTATAATTTTTCAGTTGCTTGCTTCTGAAACACGAGATTCGAAGTGATTTCAGAATGTTTTTATGGAAACAAGAAATCGGATCAATAATTTTGTATGGTTGTAGGTAAATTTTTTCCCAAAACTCTAAAAACATTATTTCAAACAGTTCTTTCAATTTGAATTATTTCTGATATTGTTTTCAGAATATTATTTCATCTATTCCCATAGGCCACGTAATTATTCGAATATTGCATAGTTGACTAATTTAGATACATCCAATTTCAAAAATCGATAAGTTCTGTCGAATATCAATATTCTCTACATACATTCTTTTTAAAATTATTTCAAGTGATTCCATGCAGTATAATCTGAAACGTTGAAACTAGATGTGGCGAGGTTGATTATAATATTTCCTCCAGAGAGGAGCTTTCGTTTAATGATATACCATTATTTATTCTAGAGTTGGAAAGAACAAAAGAAATTATCAAGAAGTTTATTTGATCGAGGCGGTTATGCCAATAGTAAAGATCATTTATCTTAATAATAAAGCCGCACAAAGTCGTTAGCGACACCCTTACCCGAGTTCTTTATTGCAATAACAATTAGTCTCTCCTAAAATTGGGAGAAATGACGATCTCTTCCACTTTGGCCTTCACTCTGACAATCATCTTTACCTCTATTAGTAAATATTGATATAATTGAAATTATATAAATAGGAACCTGTTAAATCCTGGAACTCATTTGAAGTCTGAAATACTCGTTCAAATTTCAAACCATCCTTCTAAATCTGTATGATTTTCCCAAAATCTCTAATTGAAAGAGATTTTTTAGGATTTCCGAATCATGCCATCAGCTTCATAAGGTTTATGACTCGATAAGAAAAAGATCGCTCTCTTGGTTCTCTAAACACGCGTGTATCCTTCCAATATACCAGTATATCGATTGAACGAGCACTAGTACTTTAATTCCTCCCTTTTTACATGCTTCGAAATTTCCTCACGCGAAAAATTAATTGAATTTCTTGGAATTTTGTATTTTCCACTAGGAAATTGATCTCTTTTTTGGTAAAATTTTCTTCTTCTGCTGGATCTGTTACTGTTCGGTTGAAAATTGACTTTTGTCAGAACAAATCAGGACCACTTTGGTGCAAATTAATTCTTCACTTGTGTAATATTAATTTCTTCTGATCTCAAAAGTAATCAATTATTATATTTGAAAATACAATTAATTTGCTCTAAATTTTTGTTTCTCATTCGAAATTCATCCTTTCGTGTGAAAAATTATTGAACACTTATCACCAAAGCCTCTTGATTGCACAAGGATAAGTACCTTATACTTGTCCTTTTTACTTGCCCAAGAAAAAAGAGAGTTCTTCAGAAACTTCCATTAGATTATTAGACTTTTAGTTGTTGAAAGAAATTTGAGTATCCAGAATTTTCTTCACATTTCTGAACAATAGTACACTTTCATTAACAGACCGTGTGCTCCCAGGAAAGTTTGAGGTGATGAACGGAGACTAGGTGTGTTGAATACCAGTGGTGTGAATGAACCGAAGAAAAGGAATTTCGGGATACTATGAGCGTGTAGGAACAAGATATTGTGTCCGTACCAAGAACAAAGGAAAAAGGATATGAGATTATTAAGAAGGAAAATGAGTTGAGGAGACAAGGAAAGGAAATACTAGCACCGATGTCATCGGAATCAAGACTAGGGACGGTGAAACATTATGGGATTCGGACAAAGTTAGAGATTGTATAAATGATTTTTTTTTATACCTGCGTGAAAATGAAGTCATGTAACATAACAACTACGACAAAAACAAGGTAACGTTAGACAAATCTGATATAGGAGGTGGAAGCATAATCGGTATCAACGACATCATTTCCGTATTTAAAAACTGAAGAATGGAAAGGCTGCTGGTGTGGATGGAACTTCCTGTGAAATGTTAAAGATTAGTGGCAGGTATTCATTTGTGTGGCTAGGTGAATTTAAGAATATACGTACTGTGAACAGCAAAGTTACAAATGATGAAAGCAAGGTGATTATTATCTCAACCTACAAGGGAAAGGTTGAGCAAGGTGACTGTAATAATTATGAAGAGATTAGCCTACTAAGTACTGTGGAAAAATTTTGCCCAAAATACTTGATAATAAAGGGAGGTCAGTTGATCATGGGGGCTAAGGTATGCGCTTTGGACCAACATTCAGGGGAAACATTGAATCAACTAGTTAAACTACATGATAATAAAGTCATGGGAAAAAGCTTAAGAGAGAATAAAAAAAATTTCTGTAGAATCAGTGGATGATTTGTAGAAGATGATGAGCAGACTGCTTACCAGAGCGCGGGTCCTAAGATTTGCGTGGAAAGATAGATTTAGAAATAGTCGTGAAAATCAACAGTGTATAGAAAATCGCGAGGGGCAAATCACTCTCGAATCAGTGTACTTAATGCTCGAATTAATGCAAAGAATCACTGTAAATAATGATGGCGATACGGAACTATTGTGAATTT
>WSXT02043226.1:0-11386 GCA_011762715.2 Neuroterus valhalla | reverse complement strand
CTCGGGGCGGCGCCCCGTAGAAGCGTTAGTTCAAGAATCCGGGCCCGCTTCAACCCCACTACCCCCGGGGTGGGGGGGGGGGGGGGGGACGAGCAGGAGGACCTCGTATTATCCTGGGAAGCGGAAGCTCCTTCAGGACTCCGACTACCTCATCAGTAGCAAGGGTCTTCCAATCGTCAGTTGCGTACCTCTAATGGAGTAGGCGCCTCTGCAAGGACTCAGACATGGGACTCTTGTGTATTTCTGTTTGGAGGGGGGTTAAAGAGAAAGTCGTTTTTTATTTTTATAGGTTAGGGAGAACCTCCGGGTGCGTTTTCCGACCCCTGTTGACGGTCTTGAAAGGACTTGATTCGACAGGTCGTTGGCAAAATACTTCCTGGTCTTGAACTACACTCGTTGGAAGCAGCGTAATCTTCCGTAAGCTAGTGGTCCTGGTGCGAAGAATCCCATCATCCCTGACGTCGATGAGGTCGAATTTGGGGAAAACGAAACACCTAACGACGATCCGGAAGATGCTTATGATACACAGGTACCATTTAAAGCTCTGCTGAGGAAGGTTATTATAATCTCCAGATTTTTTCGCAGCAATGAGGTTGGTACATCTTCCTCTCAGAATTTTCAGAAAGATTGAAATGCTGAAACGCTCCCAACTCTTGATTGATTTCGTTAGCAGAGCCCTGCTATAGTCTAAGCCTGACAAAAACACCACATTGCGAGAACTGAATATGCTGACTGGTTATACAGTGAAAGCATGAAGTGACGTTAGCAATTATGGAGAGTGACGATGTCAGTCACGAGTGAGAAGAATTTCACCATCAGCAAAGTTATACCTTTGGTGAAAAAAAAATATTTTCGTCTATTGAGCCACCACCTTGCTGAAATTCTATTTTCAAAAAGGAAGGTTTTCGCAATCTACGTGCTTGTTCTGCTGCTGTGTATCATGTTGGTAAATATAAATTTTCTCTGACTCTTCAAATCATAAAATATCGTCTTCAAGATGGTAATTTTTTTCTCTAATTTTTTATACTTAATGCAGCACAATCAGTTGCAACAGAAATAGGCACTATTCAAAAGGAAATCCCAAAACAGTGAGAGCAATAAATTGCAGTAGGTGACAAGTTCTGAAACGATTTCGGTTGTTCAATTGACGGCTGGCAGAGTTTGCAGCATGCTAAAGTTTAGATAGTTACCCGATTGAGCCTAAAAATATTGCATAATCACGCCTACTTTTTTGAGAAAAAAGAGTCCAAATCCATATTCTAACTATAATAGGTTATGAGTTATGACCCCTCAAATTTGACTGTTTTTGCCTATTTTTAGGGGGAAAAAAAATTACATTTAATCTTTTTGGAATAAACCGTTCCAGGTTAGGTTTACGTTGATGGTGCTAGGAGAATTTCATTATTTTGGACATTTTTAGCCAAAAACGGAGAGGTTTTGTTTTTTGAAAACACCTTGTTTCCTGGAAGTCCCACGACAAAATGCGTACTAAATAAGTAAAAGTGGAGTCACTGTAACGTAAGTTAAAATAAAGTGTCCTAGCGCTGATAAACAAATAATTGTTTATAACAAAATATTTCTGTCACCACTTTTGATTACGTTTGGGCCATTTTCTTGTGCTCTTGTAGCAAAAAAGTGATTGTAGTTGATTGAAATTGTGTAATATGTTGTTTTATCAATAAATGAATAATTCTCTAATAATTATTGAAACGTTGTCGATAACAAAATCTTATTACAACCGCTTTTGATTATTTCATTTGTACTTTTGTGGCAAGAAAGTAATCATAATTATTCGGAAATGTGATACATATCTTTTTATTATTAAAAAAATGATTTTAATTATCATCTTTATAACGAAATCTTGTTATAACCACTTTTGAGTGTTTTGATTGCAGGAAAGTAAGTTCAATTGTCTGGGAATGTGATATATGTTTTTTATCAATAGACAAATAATTTTATTATTGATTGTTCATAAAAAAATCTTGTGTTAAACACTTTTGAATAGTTTTTGTGTACTATAGTGGCAAAAAAGTGACTGTAATCGATTGGAAATGTATAATAGGTTTTTTAATCGGTAAAAAAAAGAGTTTTCCAATATAATTTGTTGTAATAATATCTTATAATAAATACTTTCCCTGCATTTGATTCCATACTTACCTCCAGTACACTTTGAATTTGCAGTGATTCCTGTAGATTGTAAATAATATGCTGTGCCTTTTTTTTATGAAAAATAAGTAAGTAATTAATCGTTGAAAGGTAATACATATCAAAAGTAATTCATTAATGGAAAAAAATTAATAAAGAAAGAAGTAATAAGTCGAATTGGTTGCACCTGAAAGCTCTTTGAATAATTTCATGAATACGTTAAAATTGTGTAATATAAAAATAAATATCGGATCAATTAATAGATAACTAAATTACTTATTATTGAATTTGTTCATTGAATGACTTACGGACTTCATGCATGAGTAGAAAATTGTTTTCCATTCTTTTCAGGTTAAAAAACATGAGCACACTACTTGACAGATCAAGTGTTGTACAAGATTTGATTTCCAAGCTTGGTCAAATTTCCTTAAGTCACTGTATTTTCATGACCTGCGGTTTTGGTCAAAAATGTCCAAAATAATGGAATTTTCAAAGCCTCGCAATTCCTAAACTAACAGGGCTAAAAGACTTTCTTTTAGATATACGCAGATTTTTGTTTACTCTTTTTCATTCTCTAGCATCAGTAACGTAAACTTAACCTGGAACGAATTATTTAAAAAAAATGGAACCTCATTTTTTTGCCCTTAAAAACCGGTTTTGGTCGAAAATGCCCAAAAAAGGGAAATTTTTGAAACCTTTCGATTCCTAAACTAATAGGGCAAGAAGACTTTTCTTTTTTCAGATGTACGTAAATTTTTGGTAACTCTATTTCATCTTCTAGCAACATTGACGTGAACTCAACCTGAAACGATTTATTTAAAAAAAATTAAACCTCATTTTTTGCCCCTAAAAAGAGGCCAAAGCAGTCAACTTTGAGGGGTCATAACTTATGACCTATTATAGTTAGAATATTGTTCTTTTTTTGGAATCACAGGAAATCGAGTCTCCTTCAACTTACCTGTAGAACACTAATCTGTGAAGTAATAAGGTAGAAACGTACAAAGTGGTTTTCGAAACTTCACGATTTTTCGCCGAAAATCGAAAGAAGTGGGCAATTTCCAGTGTACCATAAATCGGAACCTACTGAAGATAGCGGATGATTTTCCCAACAAAATTTGCTCATAATTTCGTTCTCTTTCTTTCAGCTGTTAGACATTTTGCTCTACAATACAATGGGAAGTATCCGTCCTCGCAAACGGATAATTCTGGAATGTTTAAAAAAAAAACGGGTTCCCCCTCGTATTCAAGCTAACATTTTTAATATGCCAAATAGGACCCCTTTATGAGGCGTTATCACAAAAAAAAATTGGAAAAAGTAATTCTTCGGGAGAAAAACTACCAGATGCCTGGACTTGAAAAGATGTGGTTTAATTACAAGAAGGTTGTGAATTTCGCTGGTCTGGATTTGCCCGATCAAAACGGCTGCGATCACTGCCCTGACAATTTACACCGTAACTGTTACTGCGCTTACCGTAACAGCCACGAATGGAAAACGGATTGTAGATAAACCGTGACTGCTACTGCCAGTGACAGATCTATTCTGGTCACACCGTAACAGTTACTGCGCGCCACCTGAAAACGTCTTGCAGTAAACGTTGGTCCGCTGACAGTAATAGTTACTGCTAATGCCCGAATCACTCCGGCGAGCGCAGTAGTAGTAGTGCAATGGAATTTGATGAGTAGTGCAACGAAATTCGATTTCTCATCGCTGACAAAATTTCAGTTCCACCAAAATCTAATGGTTTTCTATTGGAACGATGACTTTGCACATTACCCATTCAATTTAATACATTTCTTGAAAAACTACATAAATTGGAGAGAAGGATCAGCTGATCGTCGTTCCTGGTTTCAAGTTTCAACTTGAAGACTTTTGAGGTTAGTTTCGTACATTATTTTATCAATAGGATCAATACATAAATTGGTAATACTGATATATATTTTAAAGAAACTGATCCCCGAAAAAGTAATAAAGAAGTATCGTTTATTGTTTTTCCACTAAATGTATGTATCAACAAAAACAGAAATCGCCCTGCTTAAAGGATTTTATAGATAACCATTACCTAAATAGATACGCAACGTAGATAAAGCAAATAACTGCGCGTGCAGTGATGGTTACGGACTAAACAGAAATTATTACTGTCAAGAGCGTAACCATTACTGCCGTGGCAGTAACTATGCCTGCGTTGCATTTAACTGTCTTGCGCCGAACAGATACACTGCAGGCACCAAAGGTTCATGCGAGCGCAGTAACAGTTACTGTTTATCTCATACTTAGGAATCGCCATTCATATCCACGAGTAAAAAGATTTTTCGTCAGGATCCCAAGTATCTTTGATATCATTCAATGAGTCTCAGGATCCTCACCTTTGTCGACAACTTAGGCGTATCATGCTATAATAAAAATTCATCCAATTCCTATCTAAATTTGATTAGAATATTCTAGAAACACATTTATACTTCCTGAAATGTTGTTTCACTATCATTCCTGATTAGATCAAGAGCATACTTTCCGTAACAAAAGTATCAAACCTGTCCGAAGCTACATTATTCTTTGTATTATAAATTATTCGAAGCATTTACTTCTCTAATTATTAAAACCGATATTTCTCGAGATACCAGCAATGATGTCATTTTACAACTATCTTTTGTATCTGGAGTTCAATTTGGATGGATACTAGGCAGAGAGAAAGAAAATACAAGAAATAGGGAGGTTTATCGATCGTGTCCACGACCGCCGAGTTATTTTTTTCTTGGTAACTTACCAGATTTCTGAGCACGTCGTCTGGCACGTTCCTGGTGGAATTACAGAGAGCTCTCGCAGCGCTGTGCGAGAAAATCACCGGCGCTCTTGTCGTCTGCAGGGCTGCTCTCATCGTTCTTGTTGAAACGTGAGACAGGTCCACCAGCATCCCAAGCCTGTTCAGTTCTCTAACGACGGCCTGTAAATTCACATCATTTGTCATGGGGTTCAGCACTTTTCTCTTATTATTGCAAGCAAAATATTTTCCAGAAATCCTAAATACATCTTCTTTGGAGACATCAATTCAACGTAAAGTGTCTTTGCATTATATATCATTATCTACAACTTTATTCATTCACGCGTTCATTTATTTATCCATCAAAGCGAAGCAATGCTATATTCAATAAGTAAGTATACGTCAGTGTAAAACCTCTAAAAATTGTTCCAACGAATAAAGTATCATAGAGGTGTTCCCATTGAATAAAAATCCTCCATGATTCATTTTGAAGTTATTGACTTCTATTAAATCAAAGATTGAGTCCCTTATTTTTTAAGCATTCGGTTGAATCTTTTTCAAAACTGAATCTTATTTGTTGTTTAGAAAAATTGATTCAATCACTTTTAATGACACTTGATGCCCAGGAATAAATTATTTAGCTATTTGGCTAGAAATAAACTTTTTTGTTAAAATTGTATGTTTTTGATTGAACATTTAACTATATTGATAGGAGGTCGAAATGTTTGATTATATAATAAATTATGTTTTGAAATCGCACTCATGGGAAGGAATTAACCATTTTTGTTGGAAAATCATGTTTTTAGCTTCACAATTCAACAGTTTCGTTAAAAATCCATCTTTTTGACACACAATAACTTTTGACTAAACAAATAATTTTCCTGGTTGAGAATACAACTGCTTCGTTGAAAATTCATCTTCATTGGTTGAAGGATGCATACTTCGATCAAAATTCATTCATGTTTCGATTCATTCATTCGATTAAGAATTCGGCTATTCTGTTCATAATTCGTTCATTATTTGGTCAAAAATAGACTTATTCTAAGTTTTTTCTCGTTTGTGCTACAAATTTTATTGACTTCTTGATAGAAAGCTATTGATTCATTGGATTCTCTAAATACTACAAAATATTGTTCTAGAATGAATATATGCAAAAAAAAACGTGCTTTGATAACTGAAATAAATCAAATTTGAATTTTTCGTATGCTATAGAATAAATTATTGGCCTAAAAGTGCAGCCAGCGCTGCAACGCGGCTGCGGTCAGATCTCACGTCACATTTTTTCAACTGGCCTTTATAGGAGTGCCTACCGCCTGCGTCATAAAGTCTAAAGTGAGGTTATGTTTCATCCTGCAGAACAATTATGGTTTTATTCATTGCATAAAGTATGAGCTTAGATATGTGTCTTCAATAATTTCTTCCCTCCCCCATTCAGTATTAGGTCTTTCGGATTTTCTTCTTTTCTCTCCTCCCTATTTCCTTCCTTTTCTTTCTCTCGCCCTTCCATAAAATCTCCTTCTATTACAAGTTGAATTCTCCCTCCATTTTCTTTCATCAATTCTTTCATTTCCTTAGATCTCTCCTGCATCCCACCATTTATATATGCTCTCACTATCTTCCATCTCTATTCTCCCATCCTTATCTCTTCTACCAATAATCTTTCTATTTCTTCTTTCATCACTTTCCTACCCTTCTCTCTTTTAAATTTCTTTTTCAATCCCATTACCATTCCTCCCATTGCCCTGCCTTTCATGTTCCTCCTTTTTGAATTTTGAACCTGCCAGCTGTAACCTCTAGGTAATCTTTCCCTCACTATTCCAAATTCCTTTTCATCTAGCTACGTTCTCATCATCACTAGCACCTCCCACTCTTAATAAATTCCTTATGAATTTTCTAGCTTCTATCTCTGAACCTGCTACATTCCATTAGCATATTCTCTATGCACCACCTTCTATCTTCCCAATTTATTTCTTTTTATTATTACTTATTACTCTCCTCTTGCTTCCCTTTCGCTTCCGGTCCGCCGACACCACTCTTTTTATTTACTTTTTTGTCTCTTCATCCTATTCTTACCATAAATCTTGTATCTTTATTCTGTCATACTTGACCCACGTTTTCTTTCCTCCCTTTATCTCCTTTTTCGCTATCCTCCTCAACTTATTCTGCATATTTTTTTGTTCCCATGTCCAATCATCTTCTATTCTCTCCTGATTCCCACATAGTTCCCTTTTCTTTGTCACTATTTGTCTCTTCTGTTTCCATTTCTTTAGTTAAACTAGAGCTATTTTCCCTTCTCCATCCCCCTTTCCTTTCCTATGATCCCCACTTCTCCGAAACTCACTTCTTCAATCTCTACCTTCGAATCTGACCTTTCTAACACCTCTTCCACCCCTCCTTTTAGCTCTTCCCCCTCTAATCTTAAAACCTTTATCACTATTTTCTTCTCTCATCTCTCTCCTTCATTTCTATCCTTCCCTACATTCTTTCAACCTTCCTTTATCATTATTTATACTCTCCCATATAATAAACTCACTATTTTTGATTTGTATACTCTCTATTCTGCATTATAACTCTTCTAGATTTTTCTTGGACTCCACCTATTTTTCTAGCCTCTTTTCGAAGCTCTGCATTCTTTTTTGTAAGTTCTGCTTGACTTTCTCGCATTTTTCTATTTCTTTTCTCAGCTCAGCTTTTCTATTCCTAATCCGTAGTTTTATTTCTTCTCCCCTTTCTACCTCCTTTCTTCATTTCTATTACCTCTATCCGCATTTCAAATAAACTTGCGATTCCCCCTTCTTCTGCCTTCTGTATTCAGTTTTTAATTTATCTTTTCTCTCGTTCTTCTTTCTATCTCTATATTTTTCGGAAGGATGCGATTCGTACACTTTTACTTATTTTTGATCCTACTTTTTCATCTTGACTACACATCCTATATTCCCTTCCATCCAAACCACATCAGAATTTGAATTAGAAAAACTCCTGCCTCCCCCTCTCTTGGCCTCAGGGACGTAGAAAGGGGGAGAGGGGATTTCCCCTGGGCCCATAGTTTCAGTCGTTCATAAAGTTTCAATTTCACAATTGTTGGGGGCGGTGGGAGGGGCCGTGCATGGTTCCCCCGGGCCCGGATATGTTCTCGGCATTACATTATTGACATAATAAATTAGATTATTCTAAATAATGGCATAAAATTTGTAAAGACAAACAGTGAACAAGTGAGTATGACGAGAATCGAAAATGAATACAGATTGTTACAATAATATAATAAACATCTTATCACCTTGTTGTACAATTTCACTTCGGAATTTCAGAGGAAAATATTTCGAAATAAATGAAAGAATATGATAATATAGGACATAATATAATACCTGCTGAGAGGCTTTCTTCATCTTCTTATATTTTATACATATACGCCCTGTTTTGTGCTTCGGAAGGGATTATGAAACACATATGTTGAAATTGTAATTTCATCATATCTTTATCAATATTTATTTAACTATATTCAAGTTAAGAACACATTTTATTATGCTAAAATATTGGAATTCTTCAAAATCAGAGAAAAATTTGATTCATTGATTTTTCTTCATTTGAATTTGCCGCCTCATTTATGAAAGATGGATGAACTGCACAGCAGGGCCCTCAAACCTATACCAACTGACACAAACCAAAGCCCAAACCAACCTCCCAACCCAACAAGAGTGATATGCAAGGTTGACGATAAGAGTGGATTAGAGGAAACCTGGTTATATGGTGAGAGAAGAAGCGCAAAGAGATTAATTAAGTACAAGAGCAGGTAACAGGGCATGGAAATTTGAGGGAAAGCTACGGGAAGGAAAGGTAGGGGAGTTGGCGAAAGAATGTTCTTTACGGATAGAGATATAAGAGATGGAATCGGAGTAAACTTTGGAGGAGTAGAGGAAAGAGATAAGAAAAAAAAAATTAGAGGAGAGATGGGAAAAGAGTATAAGAGAATAAAGAAGAAAGGAATACCAAAATATTCGGAAAAGGTATGGGGGGAAAAGAGATTGATAAGAATAGCAAGATTGAGATCTAGAAACGAGGTGAAGGAACCGATATATTAGGAAGAAAAGGAGAAAAGAAAGTGCAGAATATGTGAATAAGAAGCGCAAAAATGGAAATATGTATGGGGAGGATGTATCAGAAAAATAGAAGGTAAACGACACCTGAAAATCACAACATGTTCCGAAAAATCAGGACGTCCGGTGACCCCAAAGGCGATCTGAATACATCCGAGCGCAAAGCGCGAGATCCAATAGACGCGCGCTTTCAATACAATAGAATTCAAAATGACAATACCAGGGTTAAACTGTTATGTTTTGAAATGTAGAGTATGTAATCGTATAACCGAAAGGACAAGCAGGACAAGTATAGTTATTCAGGTTGAAGGTGCGTTCTTCAAACCAAAAGGCATGCCATCAAACTCACAACTTCCATAGAAGAATTCTCGAATACAGCTAGTCTTGTTTTTATATAATAGTTCTTATTAGTATTTCTGTTTATTTAGGATTATGTTTATCTCACTGATTTTTTTTTTAATTCTACTTAAATTTCCTGTATGAATACGATTGCTTGTTCAAACACGAGTGTTACAAATTCCTGTGAAACTCTGCGATTTTTGTTTTTCCAAACGTAAAGTTTTGATCCTGCGTTTTCTTCTAGTCACAAGTCTCAACTGGCTCATCAGTTTTGAATGGCAAAATAAAACATTTATATTTTTGCGAAACAATTTTCAACGGTCACCAAAGAGAAAGAAAGATTAATAACTTCATTTTCTATCTCTAATCGTTTACACATGTTAAAGAGATGCTGTTAAGTGTAACCACTAATAAATAGATGAGTAAAGAACAGAATTTAGTGTGCAAAAATTGGTTGTGTAAAACCATTGCATTCTGAGTGTTTTAAGAAGAAAAGCAAGACAGATAAGGCTAAATGTTCCATCAAAATTTTTGAACTGTGCACCCAAGAGAAAGAAGAAAAGAATTATGCCGAACGTTATTGTTTTGCAAAAAGCACTGTCAGGGATGAGTTATGCATTATGTTTCCGATTAGTGCAACCCGTTATATGGAGAGGTTCAACAAAAAAAGAGGAAAAAAACCTGTGATATAAATGGCACGTCGATACGAATGGTAGGACAATGGCCGCGTTTCTATAGCTATGGATGGCTGTACGCCTAACGAATGTTCCGTTCGCTTTTTACATACGTGTCACACTGTCACACTGATGATTGTTCTGAATGCTTCGGCAAAAAATAGGTGAACGAGAAACTGCATGGTTATTAAAATCACAAAAGACAAGTTAAAGTTTTAATTGCGATTCACCGTGTATTCCACTACGGAAATTGTGGTTTGCTAAAACTATTCAGTACTTTGCATATATACATCCAAACATACACATACACAAGAAGGAACAAAACAATTTGCATATTAAACCAAATAGTTTGATCTTTCACCTTCGAAGATGAATTTTCAACCAAAAAGTCGAATTTCCATGTATGAAGGATTGATGATTAACCAAATAAAACTGCATTTTAAACATAATAGCCGAATTTTTAACCCAATAGTTGAATTTTCATTTCCAACTAGATAGAATGAATTTCGAACAAAAGAACGATTTTTTAACAAAATGATCAAATTTTTGACGAAAAAGAATAAGTTCAACAACATAGTTGTATTTCCAAAAAAATCACCAAAAAACCTGTTTAGATAAAGTGTCAACCAAAAAAGAACAATTTCCGACCAAATGATTGATCTCAAACAAACCAGATTGATTTTGTACTGAATAGACACTAGGACTAGAGTTACCGAAAACTCCGTAACTTTGAACCTAAACAATCTGGAAAGGGTCTGGTTTCACGTAAAGTTCCGTAATGGTAGACAGGCCGAACAGAATAGCTGCATTTCGAACTTAATAGTCTCATTTTTTACCGTAAATAATTAATTTTCGAGCAAATGGTTGGATTTTCAAACAAAAAACTCTATTTTGTACCAGAGAGACAAATCTTGCTCTGAATCCATGAATTTCGAACTGAATTATTGAATTGGCAATGAAAAAATATACATTTTCCACAAAATTATCTGATTTTAAACCAAAGAAATCAGAAACCAAGGAAGATCTATTTCTAAGCAATTCGTGGGATCCGCAACTCCACCAAATCAATTTTAAACCAAGCAGTTGCATTTTCAACGAAAAAGCTCAACATCCAACCAAATAGATGGATTTCGAACTTTAAAAGTAAATAGTAAAAGGAATCAATTTCGAACAAAGTATTTTAAAAATCACGCAAGTAATTGAGTTTCTGGCCAAATGGTTGAATTTTCAACTGAAAAATCAAATCTCTACAGAAGGGTTTATTTTTCTGAATGGAAGACAAATGTCTAACATGATAGATAGGAATTATTATTATTATTATTATTATTTATCAGCATTTGGAACTCGAAAGTTCATTGCCTCATCTACCCGAGACCGC
>WSXT02043215.1:0-13250 GCA_011762715.2 Neuroterus valhalla | reverse complement strand
AGTGCTAAAAAGTTGCGGTTTTTTTCTAAACTATTAAGCTCTTCATCAACTTTTCACTTATAGTGAGGTATTAATTAATGCCAGTTAACAAACATGCTTATTTAAATAATTTATTATTGTTTATAACCATTTTCTCTTAGATAAGTGCTAGAAAGTTATGGTTTTTTCTGAAATGTTTAACTTTGCTCTACCTCTTTAATTGTGAAGAAACGATAAATAAATATTAGAGAGGATCAGATTTTTGAAAATCTCTTTTTTTTGTGAATATATTTTTTTGGACTAAAACAGATATTTGAAATTTGCTTCAAATTCTCTGCATATGTAGATCATATTAAATACAACGTTTCCTTGAAGTAATGACTGAGAGACTTCAGTGAGGTCCTCCCACCTACTTTCAATTATTCCATTCTTTCTTTTTATCTCTTTTGTATAGGAGCTTTTCTGTTTCAACTGATTTTTTTTTTGAACATTGGGGGAAAAAAAAAAATAATTTACTCAAAACAATACAATACTTTTCAAAATATGATTCTCTCTAATGTTTATTTATTGTTTGTTCACAACTAAAAAGGTAGACCAAAGGTAAACATTTCAGGAAAAACCACAACTTCCTAGCACTAATCTAAAATAAAATGGTTATGGTTATAAATTGTTTAAATAAGCATGTTTGTTGACTGGTATTAACTATTACCTTACTGAGTGAAAAGTTGATAAAGAGCCTAACAGTTTAGAAAAAAACGCAACTCTTTAGCACTAGTCCAAGAGAAGATAGGTATTAACGATAATAATTTGTTGAAACAATTATTTTTGTTATATTAAATAAGATATTAACTTCACTCCAAGTGAAAAGTGGGCGAAAACTTTAAAATTCAGAAAAAACCGCAAGTTCCTATCATCAAGCAAAGAAAATATTATTGGCAATGATAATAAATTGTTCAAATAATTTGTTTTATAAAATTAGATTATTATTACTCTACTCTAATTGAAAAGTGATCAAAAGTTTAAAATTTTAAGAAAAAACCGCAACTATGTGGTATTAATCTGGAACAAGATAGCTATAAACATTCACATTTTGTTCAAGCGATTTTTTTTGTTAAATTAAATTAAATATCACCCACTTCAAGTGGAAAGTGGACAAAAAATGGTAAATTTCAGAAAAAACCGCAACTTTGTAGCATTATTCTAAGAGAATAATGTTATGAATAATAAAAAATCGTTTAAACAATTTTTTTGTTAACTTTAATTGATTGTTAACTCGCTCTAACTGGAAAGTTGGAAACAAGTTGGAAAATTCAGAAAAAAGCTTAACTTTCTAACCCTTTTCTAAGAGAAAATTGCTAAAAACAATGATAAATTGTTTAAAAAATTTGAATAAACATCTATCAGTATAAAGTAGTATTTCATTTACTTGGAACAATATGTGTTAAAAAAACCGCAAAAAAATCATAATTAGAGCCAAAAACTCGAAATACTCATTTTTTCACTTATGGGGTTTTTCGGGACTTTATAAAACAGACTTATGGGGGTGATATATTGAGATTTCTGAATAAAATTTACAAAAACGTCTTTTTTCTTATAGGAAATACGCGTTAAACTTCACGGGGCTTGCGGCACCTCTAAATATTTAAAAAAAAAAAAAACGCATTCATTTTTTTGTGGATTCGAACGAATTTCCGGGCGTTTTGCATAAATATTTGAAAAAAATTTTTTGTAATGCATTTTTGGACTACCCTAGTGCTTCTTACATCTAATAAATAGTTTAAATTTGAAATACAATGCAACTTTCCAAAAATTACCCGAAATAAAGAAGAATAATCTCCATTTTCTGGGAATTTATGAAAATTCCTGAAAATTCATAGTAATCTCACAGTCAATTTATGGTAACTTAAGTTGCATTGCCTTAAATTGAATCTGGAAATTTCCATACATTTGCGGATATTATTAGGAATTGTCGGTTATTCATGGTAATTTTACAGGCATTTGATGTTAACTTGACAGTCATTGCCTAGAATCCGATTTGAAAAGTTCCATAAATTCCCGGGAATTTTTAGTTATTTATGGTAACTTCATGAAGAAATATGGTAATTTACCAAAAATTACCCAAAATTCAATTGAAGAAATTTCCATAAATTTATGAACATTTCCGGTAATTTATTGTAATTTCACAGTCAATTTATGGTAAATTAGGACAAATTACCCTGAATTCAATTCGAATATTTCTATAAATTTCCGGAAATTTGAGAAAATTTATGGTCATTTATCGGTAATTTACGGAAATTGTATTAGTTACATATTGTACATATTTATTACCGTAAAAGGCCTTCGAAATGGCATGAAATCATGCATGTGTGATTTCAGTCAATATTGGTGCTCGAAATTTCGAAAATTTCCAGAAATTTCCGGAAATTCATGACAATTTCCTGTAATTCATTGTATCCTCACAGGTAATTTATGAAGACTTAAGATAAATTACCCCAAATTCAATTAAGAAACCTCTGGAAATTCACGGTGATTCATGGTAATTCTAAAGGAAAATATGATGACTTACCATGAATGACACGATATTCAATTTGGGAAATGTCCATAAATTTCCATAAATTCCCGTGAATTTTCGATTATCTGCGGTTGACTTCCAAGTAATGTATGATAACTTCCCATGAATTACCGTAAAATTCTATTATCTGCGACCAAAGTTTGGCAGGAGACTTGTGTCCTCCCGTGTACCCAACTTAACCAACTATAACTCTTTACGAGTTACGCTTACCCCCCAAGGGATTATGGCTTCATGGTGCAAAAAAAAAAAAAATTCCACAAATTTTTTACGCTGAGTGGGATGATTATCGTCAAATGGAAGCCTATAGATGTATAATTTCCATTATTCATCTCTGACGTCACTTTCCACTCCCTAGGGAGTAAAAAGTACTTTTTCTCTCTAGGGAGTGAAAAGTAGAGCTTCATCCCCTTATATTGTTTTACTACTTTTTTTCGCCTGTAAATAAAACTTGAACGCAAAATGAAATTAGTATAAGGAAAAATATGAGATTCCTGTATTTCAATCTTTCAATAATTACCTATCACTTCGCATTGAACAACACTCACATTTTTTCATCATTTGCAACTTGAAAAATTTTCAGATCGGTACATAATTTTTACACAATACCTTTGCAGTTTTTTAACTGATACAAACATAATCTCGAACATAAAAATTATTCCATGTATCTGGAAATCATGTTTTCGATCTCTTATATTCGTTTTCTAATCGATTTCCTACTTCGCTTAGTTTAAGAAAAATGAAACAAAAGCAAAAATGAGCTCTCTGAAGGTTGAAAGGCTAAATAAGACTTTGATGGATATTAATTACTCGATTGATAACGATTCAGTTGTAGAGAAATGAAAAATTTCATAGTTAATAAAATTTATTATAAATGGCGCATTTCATCAAGAAACAGGTAAGTTTAATATAATACAAATACAAATTCTCAATACAAATCAACAAAGCGATTGAATATAAATCTTGCAATTTCGAGTACGAAAAAATAAATATCTACACTGGAAATGCGAGGAACAGCTGATCAGATTGGGTCTATCTGTTCCGGACTGCTCAAACGCGTGTCTATTTCTGGTACGGTCCTCACGTTTAGCGTCGTACCTTCACTAAATCCGTCTGGATTCACTTTATTTCATGCTGAATTCGTGCAGGTTCATGCAATGATAGCGAAGATTCTTAAAAGTTCGCACGTTGTCTGAAAACTTTTCACATCTCTAACGGACACTTACAGTAATTCATGAATTCGGAATAGAATTTCCGAATTTCGCGGTCCAGTAAACAGTTTCGGCGGATTTGGCCCATAGTTCATTTTGATTCTAAGCGTTTTTGACGTTGAATTTTTGAGTAAAACGCCCCTCGAAAGAAACAAATTACAAGTTCGCAATACCTTATTTTACTGTATTAAACATATTGCAATAGCCTTTTATACTCGACTCGCATAGAGCGAGATTCATTTTGTTTTATTTAATGAAAAAAAACCCTCTCACCGACGAAACTTATTCGATCAGTTGAAAACTACTCTAGCTGTCGAAATATGAACCTACATTGTAATAAGATAGTAAGTCTTTGATGTAAGACCTGTCATCCATCGGACAGGAAGGTAGCTTTCTTACCTGTGCTTTGAACACACCTGATCTCAGAATGTACATGACAAGATAAGGAAGAAACACTTCCTGCGAACCAGCAGAGCACCAGAACCATGTTGTAGAGGAGAGTAGTGAAGCCACGCATGTTACAGATCGACGCACGCATGTCCCACCAGCAGGTTCTGACGCCCCGCTCGTTTCTTGGCGACTGCAAGTGTATATAAGGCGAGCCCCGACTACGATAGCTCAATCCACTTTAGATGGATTTCTTCTGCTAAAGTAATCAACTCTTTATCTACACGCAAAAAAATATAAGACGCGCCCGATCACAGAATTCACGACATCAATGATGCTTCGTTAGGTCAAAGCCGTCTCGCCCACCAGAAAAAAATTGTCGCGGTGTGGTATGCTTCAAAGCGCTGCAGTGTCAGCCCGAAACCATGCTCTTCACTGATCATAAGCATTATCATTTCGGGGCACTGTAATACAGAGCGGAGAAACGATAGTGCTTACGACCAGTGACGAGCAAGATTTCGGACTGCCACTGCAGTGCTCTGAAGCATACCACACCGTGACAATTTTCTCTCGTAAGCGATACCGCTACGGCCAAACGAGCATCGACGGTGTCGTGACTCCAGTGACCAGGCGCGGCTTGCATTTTTTTTCGGGTATATCCCACTTTCCCCTTCACTCTCCGGTAGCGTGAATACATGCTATCTGTCCTTCAGCGTGCATACATGCAGTCAGACAAGGCATAAGCTTCCAGATTCCACTATCCTCCATTAACCCGATAGCGTGCATACATGCTATCAAAAAAATCTACCTTTGCCTTCTCTATTGATCAGCGTTTGTTCTTGCTGTCCCGACAAAACCTAAAATTACCCTCGCATACTATACATGCGATGATTCCTAATGTGTCCAAAATAAGATGCAGAGTTTTTCAAACTCGCTAGACGTCTGACAGGTTTTTCGTACTCTGGGAGAAACGTAATTAAAACAGTGTTTGTCAAGACGTGCAATATCGATGTTAATATATTATGGAGTTTTACCAAAAGTTTACTGAGAGTTTTAATTATTATATGATGCTAGGGAAATCTATTGTCTAAAATATTTAGGAAGACTCATGTTTCCCAGAGCGATATTACGTATGGACCTTGTCTTGAAATCCTAACCTCTTTATCCTTATATTCAGGTTATTTTCGTCAAATATCTTCTGCAAAAGTGTTTCTTGAATAAAAATCATAAGGTTTATGTATAGTTTCATCAAAATGTACATGGTCGAATCATGTTCTTATCTGAACAATAAATAAAGCGTCCGGAAAGTGTAACAAGGTTGCAAGCCACAAGTAAGAGACAATAATTGTACTTTCGAGACTGAAATTTCTTGATAATGTTATTACAAGGTTATATTTCTCAAAATGAATATTATAATAATCATAAATCTTCGCCTCAACTTATTAAGGTGATTTAATAATTTTATTTATCAATATGAGGTAGTCTTTTGTGTAAAACTTAATCCTTAGCTGAAATCTATAGTTTCTACGGCAATAAATTAAGAAAGAGAATAAAAACATATGCACACACGCTTTATTTACAAATTTCCCCTGATTGTCTCTTTCACATAATACTTTAATATTTCTCTTCACTATTTTATTTTTTCGATGCAAAAAGCATTTTTACAGAATAATTCCCACTCTTAATATTGTAAAGTGACGTATTAACAGATGAATCATTTTTATATAAAATATTTCGAAACCTAAAAATACTTCCTTACTTTTTGGCAAGTGCTCTTCGACCACTGAAAATCGGATCAGACCACTAGTGCATAATCAGGTTTTTTTGAAAGAAAATTTGTTCTTTATAAGATTTACTCTAACTCCAAAATTCAGAGCGAAAATGAATTCAACGGTACAGAATTGAAAAATGCGAAGTTTTTTTGAGAAAAATAAACAAATAAGTGCCAGATTTCTTCTATAAAAAGGTTATACTTTTAACCTAAAAATATAAATGTTCAGCGAAAATAATTGATTTCTGCCAAAAAATAATGATTCCGATCGGAAAATCCAATTTAAAATTAAAATAAAAACACTTTGCAACTAGATTTTCATTTCATATCTTGTGTAATCTAATGTAATCCTATATGACGAATTTCGAGTGAATTAGATTGAGGAATAAATACACAGAATCATTTATTTCTCATTTGAGAAGAAAGCCTTTTTGATAATACAATTTCAGTTTGAACCAGAGAATCCAACTTTCTACTTCCGAAATTGAACTTTGAACCATGATGATTAGTTTCATACTGGAAAAGATTAATTTCTTTAAAAATACGCATAATCCAAGAAGTTGATGTTTCCAATTAAAAGCAAAGAAATTTTCAAACAAAAATACGACATTCATCAGAAAAATAAAATCTCGAACCATAAAGATTCCCCATGAAACAGTTGTATTTTTGACTGGGAAATGTCAATGATCAACCAATTAAAATATTTGGTCTTGAAAGGAAAATGATTTTCATACCAAAAAGTATTAGAATTCAAATAAAAAATATTTTGATTTATTCCAAAAAGGTGAATTATTATTATTATTATTTATTTTCTTGACTAAAGTAAATAAATATATTGACGTTACATGATATAATTGTATAATAATAATTATTGAACATTAAAAATACTTTTCAACATATTGTTTCAAGTAACAAACGCAAAAAATATTAAATGATATATATTGCCTAAGAACGAACTAGTATACAAATCTATTCATGCTTGAAGATTATTCATCGATTTGTTAATATTGCATTGAAATCAAAATATTATGGTTATTACATTAATTGAATAAAATGATTGTATTAAAAATTATGGCTCTTTACATTCTATGAAATTTGAAAGCTTTAATAGGAAATAAAGTACTTGCAAGTAATTGTAATTTTTACAAGCCTTTCTTTTAATTGTGGAAAAAAATTGTATTAAATTTTTGAGTCATGAAGTTTTTAATTTTGTAGTGATTTTGACGAATTATGAAATATGCGATTTTTTAACATTCTTCAGAAAATCTTAAACGATAATGAAGCATTATTTAGGACTTTCATTTTTCCTAATCATTGTATGCGCAAATATGTTATTGAAATTTGAAACTATAGTAGAAGCGATTTCTAATTTACAGCAAAAGTATAAGGATAAAATAATAATCAAAATTATAACTTACACCGACCTTGTTCCTTGCCCTAATTTTTTATATATTTGCTATTATATAATTCATTTTTTCTTTTTCTAATATATATAAAAATGAGGGCTAGAAAGGAAGTCGATAGAAGTTTTTTATTCTATTATGATTGTTACGAATTATGAAATTTGGCCTTTTTTAACAATCGTTAGGAAACCTTAAACATTAGGCATGAGCAAATACGTCCTTGAAATTTGAAATTATAGTAAAAACGAGTTCTAATAACAGCAATAGTTTGAGAATAAAATCGTAATCAAAATCACAACTAATACCTACTCCGTTTCTTGCCTTGATTTTTCACATGTTTTTAATAATATATACAAAATTAGGACAAGAAAGAAGTCGATAGAAGTTTTCAAATTTATCATGATTCTGATCTGTTGATATTAAAGTGAATTGGAAATCGTTTTTTCCATAGTGTCAAATTTCGAAAACGTATTTGAACATGTAATATTTAGGAAAATTGATAGTCTCAAATGATTGTTTATAATCGTTTACAATTTTATGACGAATGTTGAAAATAATACCAAGTTCATAGGTCGTCTATGATTGTAAGGAAATTAAGGGAGCCTTTTTCAAGAAAAGTAAAATTCAAATTTAAATTTATAATAAATAGTATCAAAGTTTGTTCATTTATTCATTTCTATAATTCTATTCAAGTATAAATGTATTTAAAAAAAAAATTTGATGTCGCGAAAAATCGCTATTTGCTACAGTTTTAATATTTTCAAGCCTTCGACACGATGATAAATTTACATTTCTTAGTGCCTGACTGCTTGTCAATATTTTTAACATTTTTAACACCAATTTTCTTCTCACGGGGTATCAAACTCTTGTGATTCCTTGTTATCACGAGTAAAAATAATAAAAAACGTTTTCTTTTCAAACTGAACATGTAAATATCCATATTAACACATGCATTTGCCCAGCTAGTCGGGCTAATGCACAGCCAGCGCCACCGTGGCCGCGCACAGTGGTTCAAAATCCCAAATTTCCGGTCAAAATCTCGAAAATCGTCAGTTTTCGATCCAGACCAAATTCACTTCACGTGTATAAGTCCGAGTAAAATGTTAGTGTCGAGAAAAGGCAGTTGTAAGTTGATCAGGATTTTCTGACCTCATGGATTCGATTCGTTAAGGTATATACAAAATTCCTGTACTAGCTTCAAGTGGAAAAAATGCATGCGTCTTTAAAAGATGTCAGAATGCTCGCCCTCCTTTTCATATTTCGCGCAGTAAAAATTACGATATTCAATAAAGGATTATTTATAGAGGCCGCATCAGGCTGCTTCGATTCCTACTGTGTTGTACACGTAAAGGTGTCCCCAATAAAGTGGCGTTGGAATATTTTGCCCTAGTTTGCCCGTCTTTTTTTGGGAACGATTTCGTTGGGGGGTGTGGCGCACCATTTCACGCGCCTAGCACGGCCCACGACGAGGGGCTCGTCGCATGGGCGATACGGAAAATCAGGAAGGATCCTGCAAGCTTTTTTTGCACGAAGAAATTTCTGAGAATACTAACCCCTGTCGTCGAATGTTTTGACCAAATCGTTTCTCATTTGTACATGGTGATCACTTGGACTTCCTCCAAATATATAGAGCAAAGAAACTTATTCTTCTAATAATGCTATGATCGAAACAATAATGTAAGTGTTAATCAAGTTATAATCATTGAAAGAAATTATCATAAAATTATTTATTTACTTGTAATTGACATGCAAATTTGTTTTTAAATGGAAATTTTTGAATTCAATTTTATGTAAATTATCCTAAGTTATCATGAATTACCTGTGAAATTAGTAAATACCAAATTTTTTTTAAAAATTTACGCAAATTTATGGAAATTTTTTGCATATAATTTGAGGTAATTTATGGTGATTTACGATAAATTACTTTTATAATCAGCAGAAATTACCAAAATTTTAATAGATTTCCGTTAATTAATGGGCATTTCTTGAATATATTTTGAGGTAGTTTATGGTATATCAGCTTTAAAATTAGTATAAAGTACCCAAAATTTCCATGAATTCCTAGAAATTTGAGGAGATTTTTCAATTTAATTTGAAGTAATTTATGATAAGTTACCAAATTTTCTCGTGAACAAACATAAATGACGGAAAATTTCCCTAAATTCCCGCCATTTTGGATATTGAGAAAAAATCAGTTTCGAAATCAGCCACCCCGAAAACGTAAACAATAGTTGATTTCAATTCCATACTTATATTTTTTCATGCAAGTCAGCCGCCATTTTGTGTCCGCCATTTTGAATTTTGGAAAAGAAGTATCATTTTCGATTTGAGTGACCCCGCAATCGTAATTAAAATTTGTTTTTCATTCCATACTCTATTTTTTGCAAGCCGGCCGCCATATTGAATTTTGAAAAACAAATTACATTTTCAAATCCACTGGCTCCAAAAACTTACGGGTATGTACCTTACAATACGATTATGATATGTCTAGGGGTTTTGACCGGAAATTTGGGATTTTGAACCACTGTGCTGCGGTCAAGATATCCGACATTTTCAACTCATAGAGCCAGGCCAGGGGGCTGATCATGACCACGTGATCGGATTCAGCATCCCAAAATTCATAATATGTGACTACTATGGTCCGTCAGACATCCTCCTTTTTTGCGATGATGTGGATTATACTTTGGATTCTTGCATACCTCCTAAAAATTGCTATTATTTCACTTCAAATTCTAGTTTGAAACTCCTGTTTCCCTAAAAAAATGAAATAAGAATCTTGTAAAAATTATATAATTTTTTGTTTCTCTTATTAGTATCCATTTGTTTCATTATGTAATTTTATGGAGCCGGAATCGCATCTTGTGTATTGGTTCGATAGTTGGCTAATGTTCCGCGATCAAAGCACATCGTCCAAACCGAAGCCCACTCTGCATAATCTAGCTTCCTTGTTAGGCAGCCATCGAGGAACTGACTAGTGACTATGTCTACATGCTTCCCTATCCAGTAAACCCAAGTTAGGTGGATGCAAAGGGGCCAAGAGGCTGAGGGATTAAGTATGACTTAGTGCTTAAGTTTCCATCATTAGCTTCCTCGCCTGGACTCGCAAGCCTAACTTTCTGCATAAAGCTATTGAGATCCCTTACCTTGTCCCGGTTTTGTTCCCGGTTCTCAAAGTTTCGTGCGTCCTCGATTAGACGAGAAAACCTGTCAAGAAGATAATCGGTCTATTTTCCTACCTCAAACGCCGAATCACCGGGATTTTGGGTAACTTGAACTCTTTTGTTTTCGTTTCGCTTTATTGTGAAGGTCTTATGGTATTTAGATTTGGGAGAAGATTGAGGACATGATTTTAAGGGACGGTTCAAAAAGCGTCAACTTTTTTCTCATTTTGCCTGAGTGAGTAGAACAGAAATTGGAAAGTGGACCCAGCATATCAGAGTAGGTTGAACTCCCACAATGAGTTTTCACTTTCTAAATGAGGAAATACATGTACAGAAGACTTCCGTTTAGCTTAAGTCTCGTTTAGCTGAACTTCCATTTACCTGAACGCTTCCACGCTCGTTTAGCTGAACTCGAGCGGCCCCCCTACCCCAAGAAGAAAGCAACTGACGGCAGCAACCAATTAGAATTCACGTCTGGAAACACAAATGCGAAGGGGGACAGTGGCAGGAATTTCTCCGGAGTTCAGCTAAACGAATGTTTACGTTGCGTAGGGGTTGAGCTAAACGGAAGTCTTCTGTGTTTCGAACGTATGACCAAAATAATTTCGTTTTCCTCTCTTCATGAGAAAATTTATTTATAAAAAAAAAAGTTTAAAGGAAGAAAAAGTTCCAGACTTGTCTTGAATTTTGGAATAACAATTTCTGTGGTCTATTACGTACTCGAGTATGGGATACTTTCTCTATTACCCGGAAATTGGTCGTCTTGAGAATACAACACACCTTACTTATCAGGTTCAGGAAAGAATGCATTGCTTCTGCACATATTGAGAATCTATCTTGAAACTACGATTTAAATAATTCGAATTTTCATGTCATCAATAAACTAGATAGAGCCAAAAGCTTTATATGAAGAGGAAATTTCAAATTGTAAAATAGAAACTCTAGTTGGTAACACCAAGAAGTCAGCGAATTACACATTGTTCCTGAAACATCGATTACTAAGATATATACACGAAAACTCTATTTATATTTTCTTCGAATCGTCAGAGTATATCCTACATAAACTTGGATATGAAAAACAAAAGGCTTGCATCGAGGAATTCCAATTCAGGAGAGAAAATCTACCCGCTGCACAGTGGTTCAAAATCCCAAAAAGCTAGACAAAAATCAGAATCTCAATATTTCACTTCGTTCGGGTTCCCTTATATGGTTTTCGAGGTCGCTCATTCTGAAAATGGAGTCAAAAATCCAAAATTCAAAATAGCGGGCCCGAAATATCGGACATTTTTCTAAAATCTCCATGCGTTTACTTGAAAATGAGTACTAAGAGGTTTTCGGGGTCGCTGACTTTGAATTTGAAGTAAAAAATCCAGAATTCAAAATGGCGGACCCAAAAAAGCGGTTATATTTCTGAAATTTTTGTGCATTCTCTTGAAAATGAGTATTGAGGGGTTTTTGGGGTCGCTCATTTCGGAAATGAACTCGAAAATACAAAATCCAAAATGGTGTCCCAAAAATGACGGACATTTTTCCGAAATTTTCCGTGCATCCACTTGAAAATGAGTATCAAGGAATTTTCGAAGTCACTGATTCCGAAAATGAAGTCAAAAATCCAAAATCCGAAATAGCGGACCAGGAATGGTGGTAATTTTTCCGAAATTTTCTAAGCATTTACTTGAAAATGGGTATTAAGGGGTTTCTGGGGTCGCTTATTTCGAAATAAATAAATTGATAATAGCGGACACGGAATGGAGGCCATTTTCCTAAAAAACGAATTTTTTAATGAAAATGTCCGCCATTTCGAATTTTGGATTCCTGACTCTATTCTCGAAATCAGCGACCCCAAAAGCCCCTGATTACTCATTTTCGAATAAATGCATGGGAAATTTTAGAAAAACGTCCACCATTTTGGGCCAGCCATTTTGAATTTTGGATTTTTCACTTCATTTTTGAAATAAGCAAATCCAAAAACCTTGAATGGGTATTTGAACGAAGTGAAATATCGAGATTCTGATCACTAACCAGATTTTTGAGATTTTGAACCACTGTGCTCTACACAAAAAGGAATTTAGAAAATAACGAATTTCTAAGAAATGGTGGGAAAAGGTGGAAGATGTCTCAACGGATTCCAAAGATTGATGGAACAATCTAAATTTTCTTGCATCATATGTTACAGGATCTATCGGGATCATAACTATTTAATTATTTCGCTTTTATAGTTATCTTTCCTGATTGGAATGAAGAACACATATCCTCATAAAGAAGATGATAACTCATTTAAAGATATTTTAAAGGTAAAGAACTTGGGTCTATTTGATTTTTTTCTAAGCTTTTGTCAATTGTCAAAAAGTTCATTTTTTATATATTCTTTTATAAATGAAGCGAAAACCACTCGTTCTATCAGAAAGTTAATCATACGAAATTTGTAGATCTTTTTTTGGCGCACAATTTCAGTTCATCTACATTTTCCCGTACCTTGAATAGTTTGCCCAAAAAAAAAATCTTTTTATTTTTCACTATTTTTTGTGCGACCAAAATTTGAATTTTCCATTTTTTGAGGAAAATCGAAGAGTTGTAAAGATCATCCTGTAGGGCTCCCAAAAATTACAATTCTTTTTCCTCAAAACTTTTTCCATATCTTGCGTTGTTCGCGTTAAATTCTCATTTTCGTTTATATTTTCGAATTTTGGAAATGTCACAACTCTGGCAATTTTGTTTTTATAAAAAGAAAAATCATGAGGCTAAATTGTTCTAATTTTTACCTACTAC
>WSXT02043193.1:0-13251 GCA_011762715.2 Neuroterus valhalla | reverse complement strand
CCCCCCCCCCCCCCCCCGAAAATTTTAGGGGGCAAATAACCCCCTGCTCCTCCTGTTCCGGCGCCACTGCTCGTGTGTCCCCTGTCTCCCCTTAAAAAAAATTGTACAGTACCGCTCCAACAACATGCAGTCTCCCCTTCCAAAGTCATCCCCTAGGTCTGACGCTCTAGCTGTCAAAACTTCATCATTTTCGTATGGTCTTGTTGAACTTCAGCCTCAAATTACAGCTTAGTGCTTATTCAATCACGGAATTCTTTCTTGTTGACTTATAGTTGGGCGTTATGAAATTTCATGTATAACCCGCGAATGTTTCATAAATGCCGTAGTTGTGCATAATCATAAAATTCCGACTGTAAAATGGAAATTTATCTGACATCTCCCGCGCAGACATATTGGTGGACTCCTGGTTTTTGTCTCTTCAGGATTAGCCAACTATTGAGCAATACTCTGGAAGCAGAGTCAATGATGATAATGATATTGCAACTTGAGAGATTAATGCTACGGATACTTCCTCCAGCAACAGAACGTTTTATTGTATTATAGGTTCAGATATTTTCTTTTGCAACTAGGCCTTATTATATTTCTTGAATAAACCAAACGTTTATTTTCGCATTGAGTGATGATTCATTCGAACCTATCCAAATAGTCAAGCTATAGTTGAGCTCATAGTATACCATATCTTTCTTCCCCGGCGTTGAGTATGAAAAACATCGTTGAGTTGATTTCTGAATACATATATCGCCTACTGTCACCGGCATAAAGAGACAAAAGTCGATGAGCTTGATTTCCAACATTGGACTCCTATTTAATTATCACTGGAGTGAAATCAAATTTTAAGCCTGGAAACACATCGTTGGATTGCATTTTTCCACTTTGCGTGTTCTTTTTCCCTTCATCACTAGATAAATAAGCATTTTATGTAAAGATCAAATGAGGCTGAAGAATCTAGAAAATTTGGAAATCCTCCTACTCGCATAAGGAGAACCATGTTTCTATAAGATTGAAAAACACAAGGAAATCCTCAAACCAATCTGAATAGATACCTCGGTTGATATACAACCCAGCGCTAGCGGAATTTAGAGACAAGATCTTCCTAAAGTTGTGCATCCAAACGTTTAGTTTGTAGAGGAAATGATTGAAAAACGTGCCAATAAAATACTCGAAAAGTTGTTAGGTCGCTGTATTCGATAATGATATTGATTTTTCAAAATTCATAATAATGTACACAAAATGGCGGCCTATTCGCAGGAAGAATAAGGGAAATTACACGTAATTACATAAATTACGTCAAATTATATTCAGAGAAATTTCCATGAATTTCCGGAAATTTATGATAATTTTTTGGAATTCATACTAATTTTACAGGTAGTTTATGGTAACTTACACTAAATTTCCGGAAATTTATGAAAATTTTGAGTGATTAATACTAATTTCACAGCTAATTTCTGGTAACTTTTGATGAATAACCTTAAATCGAAATTAAAATTTTCCAAAAGTGTTTAAAATTCTTTGGTAATTTCTACTAATTTCACAGGTAATTTATGGTAACTCGAGATGAATAACTTACAATTAAAATTAAAAAATGTCGGAAATATATGGAAATTCTTGGTAATTTTGTCTAATTTTAAAGGTTATTTATGGTAACTTGAGGTAAATAACCTAAAATTCCATTCAAAAATTTCTACAGGTTTCCGGAAATTTTTGGTTATTTACAATAATTCACGGTAATTTGTGAATAAATAATTTTTTAATAATTTCCGTTGTTGATAATAAGTTGCTTAATACTTACATTGAGTCAAAACATTCTACGACAGGGATTGGTATCCTCAGAAATTTCTTCGTGACAAAAAAGCTTAGAAGGTCCCTCCTAATTGCCCGTATCACCCATGCGACGAGCATCTCGCTATGCGCCGCACCAGGCACGTGAAACGGCGCGCCGCACGCCTCAAAGAAATCGTTTTCAAAAGGAGACGGGCAAGCTGGGGCAGAAAATTTCAACGCCACTTTACTGGGGACACTTTCCCGTGTACAACACAGTAAGCATCAAAGCGGCCTGATGCGACCTGGATAACTTATCCTTTATTGAATTCCGAAATTTTTACTGCGCGAAATAGAAAGAGGAGCGCGAGCATTCCGACATCTCTTACAGACGGATACATTATTATTTTCTCTTCAAACTAGTACAGAAATATTCTACATTACTTAACAATTAAAATCCAAAGGGTCAGGAAATACTGGTCAACTTGTAACTGCTTTTTTCCGACACTTACATTTCATTCGGACGTACGAGACTTTTCAGCTGCGTAACAAGTGTTTGGCGGAACGTTCGAATTGGAGCATACACCTTGTCGAAACTAATAAATATGAGAATCTGCTCTCTTGGATTTCTCGACAGAAATGCACCTTATACACGTACAGTATATTTCATCTGAATCGAAAACTGTCGATTTTCGAGGTTTTAACCAGAAATTTGGGATTTTGAACCACTGTACAACGTTGGAACAACCCTTGCGCATTGCGGAATTAATGTTAAATCAACAACGTTGGAACAATGATGGACCAACGATGAAATAATTTAAAGAACATTGTTCTGGTTATGATGAACGAACAATGAAAAAATTTTCATCTATCGTCAATATGATATTCTTTGTGTATGCTTTCTTTTCTAGAGTGAAATCTACAGTTAAGTGCGTTGAATTAAGTCAAGGTTTCCTTGTATGAGTTGAGTTGAGGCTTCTTCCCCACTACAACGAAGACGAAAGGTACATTTATAAAATTGGCATTTATTTCAAACCATCAACCTACCCAAGCACCAGTTAGGTTCATTCTTCATGATAAAGTGACACACGAGAATCGCCTGATAGTAATATTTTTTACAGGTAGCATTACAAGGTTGATGGTAAAATTGTAAGCATTTTAAATACAAATTCAAACTGTTTAAGGCATACTTTGACTCTCATCAGCGCATGTAGGTTATCACTTGCTGGATTGTTCTTGAAAAACAGCAAGAAAAAAAGTTGGGTATTCACAAATATTGTTGAGTCGTATACTAATGCCAGATTCCGCTCGCTATTATTTATTTGAGCGGTGCATTTACGCTTAGTTTTTTTTCTTATTCGAATTTGAAGCCTTTGGCATTCATAAATTCAGTTTGAAATACTTAAAATGAATAAGTATTAATTAGTTAATAAGGTAGAATTCGTTTTTTGATCTTACAGCACATCAATCCTACTCTCACCGCATTTAGGAACTCAAGCATCGTTGAGAAGCAGATTATCTGTTCACGTAATCCTGTGCAACATTATACCCATTTCACACTAGAACTCCGTTGAGTCGAAAATGTTCTATTCCCTTTTTTCAGCCTATAATGTGGCAACGATGGGCCTTGCAGCTACTCTTCTCTTATCAGCCCAAAAAGCAGCAACGCATCCGATCGCATACCAAAATTTTCAGGAGGATTGATCATTTCCCAGTAACTATGGAATCTCGAATATAAAAATTAAATATAAATTAATAATATAAATTCTCACGTGCACCATCTGTCCGATGCTGACCAACACACTCTGTCAGTATTGCCGGAACGAATATGATTAACCAAGCTGAAAAATGCGTCTGGAATCTTATTAACCGACCCAATTGCTGACTGTTAGTAAATTACCGAAACTATTCTGCCGACCTTCAGTCCGAAACAGAAGAAGCTGAGTTATCGACTGCTGACAAGTTACCAACAGTGGATTCATCTTACGGCGACAGCTGTAATCGCGTAGGAAGTTCAATTACTGGCTGCTGGTAAACTACACTAAGTTTTAATACATCAATGTTCAACAGAAAAAGATCAATTCTTGATCAAATTTCCGAGCTTTTAACCGTAGAGATAAATATGCAAGTACAGTGATAAAACATCAGCTGAGAAGATGAGTTCTTACGAATTACTTCAGTATTTAACCGAACATTTCTGTTTCTAACTAAAACGTTTAATTTTTAAGCAAGAAGATCAACTTTCCACCAAATCAATCGTTATTCAAAAAAAGTAATGATAATATCCAAATAAATTATATTGAATATTAAATGATAAAATGCATATCCAAATAGTTGAAACTTGTATTAGAAGAGATTGGATTCGTACCTAAAGAGATAAATTTCCGAACAACCAGATACTTAAGACATAATAGAAACAAAAAATCCAATCTCAAAGAAAAAGATATTTTGC
This sequence comes from Neuroterus valhalla, assembly GCA_011762715.2. Taxonomy (NCBI): domain Eukaryota; kingdom Metazoa; phylum Arthropoda; class Insecta; order Hymenoptera; family Cynipidae; genus Neuroterus; species Neuroterus valhalla. The sequence continues at coordinate 9,041 of WSXT02043193.1, read as the reverse complement.
AGTAGAAAAAAAGGAGAGAATTCAGACCAAAATGCAAAATTTCCTTAGCAAATAGTCGCATTTTTTCAAACATATTTTAATTCTCGACTTCAATTCAAATCTTTAACTAAGTACCTGACTTTTGAAACAGAATAATTACTTTTAAAGTAGGAAAGACAAATTTTCAACCAAGTAGCTAATTCTCTAACGGAAAAGATGAAATTCCTACCCAGCAGGAAGAACTAGCAAAATTGTTAAACTTTTCGCCAAATAGTTGAATTTTCTATCAAAGCATCGAAGTTTGATACAACACAAGAACGACAACGAATTCTTAACAAAATAGTAAAATTTTTGGAAAAAGATTTGGATTCTCTGCAACCAAGATGAATCCCAAATAGAAAACTGAATTTTCAAGAAACAAGTTCAATTTTTACTAAGCAAGCAGTTGAATTTACATCTGGAGAAATACATTTTCAACCAATAAGATTAATGTTTCTGACAGAAAAAATGAATTTTTAACCAATTTTTTACAAAGTAGTCGAACTTCACACTTACAAATGAGAAATTTATTAATGATCTTATCACTTCTTGATATGAAATAGGCATATTTTTTTTGTAAAAATAAAATTTTCGTTGACAATTGATCTTTTTGTATCAAATTTAACTACGTGGTTAAAGATTGCACTTACTTTTTACATTTTCATTCTGAATGAGAAGGTATTGGTTTTATGCGAAAATTAAAATTCACGAGTTTTATGAAATCTCCACATTTTGAGACCTTCTGAGTCAGAAAAAATGATTTTTACGAAGATGTCTGTCTGTCTGTCTGTAATCTCTATACTCGATAACTTACGAAAGAATTATCATAATGGATTTCGCTTAGGCAGACTTTTTCAAACACGAAAACGAAAGGACGAGTTCGTTAACCAGACATTTTGGATGAAAAATCAAAGAGAGGGAACATTTTCAAAATTTTAACACTTTTTTCCAAGTTTCAGAAATCGTGAGCACAATTTCTTGTAGCACTTAAAAAGTTTAACAATTTATCCTTATCATTTTTTTGTTAAAAACAAAATTGTCAGAGTTATAGCATTTTCAAAATTCAAAAATATAAAAGATATTGAGAATTTTTAGCCAAGTCACGCAAGATTGAAAAGAAAGTCAGAGAAAAAAAATGTTTCTTCTTGGGAGCCCTATAAGATTATAAATACATCTTTTTTCAAAAAATCGAAAATTCCAATTTTAATCGCACAAAAAATTATGAAAAATAATCTCTGAACTTGATAGCTTTCGAAAGAATGTTCGTATTCGATCGTGCTTTGGCACCCATTTTAAGGGATCAAAAATAGAAGTCGAGTTCGTTAACCAACTGTTTTAGATCAAAAATAAAAGAGGGGGAGCATTTTGAATTTTTTTTTTACTTTTTTTCCAAGGCTCAAAAATTTTAAGTACGGTTTCTTGTATCAGGTAAAAAGCGAAACTATTTATCCTTATGATTTTTTTCGATAAAAACAAAATTTCCAGAGTTGTGGCATTTTCAAAATTTAAAAATATAAACGAAAATAAGAATTTTTAGCCAAACAACGCAAGATTGAAAAGAAAGTGAGAAAAAAAATGTGGCCCTACAAGATGGTGGATACAACTTCCCGAATTTTCTCAAAAAATCGGAAATCCCAATTTTGATCGCACAAAAAATGATGAAGAACAAGGTAAGAGGTATATAAATTAAGATTATATACATTTGATACATTAGAGTTGGAAGTATTATAGAAAAGTTAGCGTTGCGGACAGATGTTGATCGAGTGCGCAGCACGAGACACCCTTTGAGAATGTATTCGTTAAAGCCGGAGAAATAGCTAGCCAAACTATGCAAGATGTAAATATCAGTTGCGAGTATTGCAATGAAAATGTGTTCCTTAAGGCCAGTAGAGCTTTGAGTAAACTTTATTAAACAAAAATGTCATCATAAATGAAGAAAAAATTTCATAATCTTGATAGAAGTAGAGGTTTCCAGCAGTTTTGCAATGTTTGTAACCCTGTGTATGCATTACATTCTGAATTGGAACAACCACGTATGAAGCCGAGCGCGAAGCGCGAGGTGAAGAATAAACCGAGCGTCAAGCGCGAGACTCGAATGACGTGCGCCCTAGGCGCGCTCAAGCTTGCAAGCGAAGCGAGCCGCGCGCGTAGCGCGCCACAAGAATGTGCCCGCGCAGCGGGCAAAATTTTGTAATTTACTTTTTTTCGTTCAAAGACTCATGATTTCAGTGGACAACTTATCTCTCCGGTTGGCAGTTAAACTCTTTGGTCGAAGAATACTTTTTATTTGTTGAATATTATTTCTTCAGCTGAAAATTCAGCTCCTCCATTTTTGGCTGAAGTTTAACTGTTTATGATTCAGAATTAACTTCTTCTGTAATTCAGATATCAACTGTTATTATTATTATTGTTTCTATTATTATTATTATTATTATTATTATTATTATTATTATTATTATTATTATTATTATACCATTAAGCCAAATCCCTTTTCGGGGTAAGCGTAACTCGTTCGGTTTCAGCCTCTCTGTACAAGTATTCCTTCGAATGTTTATATGATTTGGTAGCAATTTGAGCTTCTTTATTAGATAGATGAACGTTTATTCTCCAGCCTGTTGGCCTTGAAAAATTGACTTGCTTACACCACCATGTTTTACAAAATTTTTTTTTTTTCTTTTTTTACATAAAATTCTCAGCTCTACCATCCGTCCATCCTTTATACATTATCATCCATCCATACCTTATAACTATGACCGCTCGCTCGCTCGCTATGCCTTCCTCGCTTCGCCTTGCACGCATTTTCCTACGTTCCGCCAGCCTCGCATTGCCAAACTCTGCCTCCGCGGTTCCTACCAATCTCTTATCTCCTATGACTTATTTGGTATTCCTTATCTACTATTTACATTATTTACATCTTTCTTATGCATGGTTCTTTTCCTTTCTACATAACTATCTCCATTCCTTCTCCTCCTTCCTTCTCTTCTCCTCCACCTTGCCCAACACCCCCTTCGCCCATGCAATCGCCCTTTTCTCCCCTTTTTCATGCAGTATTATTTCCATGCCTATTCCACTCCTCTCCAACTCCTCTCATTCTTCCAACCAGTCTTCCACCTTTGCATACCCCTTCCCACACAACTCGCACATCCTCTTTTCTGCGGAAGCCAGAACCTGTTAGCGCCCTCCATGCTGCCACATCTCATTCTCGCTATTATTTCCTGGCTACCTTGCTCTCCTTTCTCTCACAAATACTGCGCTCCCTCCATTTGCATAACCCACCCATATTTCTCATTTTACCATGACTCTCTTATACTCTCCTCCCCCTCTGCCTTCTCTCTCTCCATGCCGTTCCTCTTAACCATCTCATACACCTTTCTTCCCTCCTCGTGACTTCTTCTCACTTCATCCTTATGCAAACCATTCTTTCGAAAATAACTTTCCCTCTCGTCCTCCATCTTTACCTCCCCTCTGCTGTTCTCCTTCTACCACCAACACTCCCTCACCAGCCTACTTCCTCCTTCTTCCATGAATTCCTCCTCATACTTACACGCCCGGCTACCCGTTAAAATTCCCAAACTCGTTCTCCCTGTCTCTCTTCTCACAATACAACTAGGTATATTCTTATCCAACCCCAGTGTCCATCTGATATACCTTTTCTGAACCCTATTTACCTCCTCGCTTTCCTCCCACCCCCATACTTCTACTCCATACAGAAGCACGCTCATACCCAGGGAGTCAAACAGCTTCATTCTTATTTCAAAGTCATCTGCAAACAACCTCTTTCCCAATGCCCACACCTGCCTCATCACAACATTTGCCCGCCTTACCCTCTCCTTTATATGCTCATTCACCCCTCCATTCCTCCGGAATAGAAACCCTAGGTACACAAACTCTTTCACTTTCTGCACCACCTTCCCTTTCCATTTCCAATCCCCTCCCTTAAGCTTCTTTGTTTAAAAGAGCAACTGTTTGGCGCGATTATTCTACACTTTCGAAAAATTCCATTTATTTGGTTAAAAATGCAACTGTTTAGTAGATAGTTGACCTTCTTTGTTAAAAAGTTTTTTTTTGTTGATACCATTTGATTTCGAGTTTGTCCAGATTCATAATTTTCTTTGGAATTTAGTTGAGAGTTCTTCCAATGAAAAGTATTAAATTCCATAAATTGAATAATCTCTGTTTTGCTGTTTTGCTGTTTTGCTTTCGTTAATCAAATAATACAAATGTACTTTTTCCATCAAATCAGGCGGGAGCAGGAGAGTATAATAGCCTGGAGGTGGAACTTTACTGGAGCCAGCCCTGACTCGGAGCAAATTATGCAACTGAGTATAATAAGTTAACAAAATCACGACAGTAATTTTACAAAATTACTACCTTGAAAATTATAGGATGCTAAAAAGTTCGAGATGGTGCTTCAGGATCATGAATTTATTATCTCGTGAAAATAATCATTTTGCCCCAAATTATCAAATGAATTCTGCAAATATTTAAGACCTCATTTATCCTTCTAGCAGATAAAGCGCGAATAAACTATGTTTTTTTATTTGAATCGCCTGATTAAGAAATTTATATGCATGCTCGAATTTAAAATGATGGGAAATATGATCGTTAATTATTATAAATCATAATAAAAATGAGAATACTCTCATCAGGTTCCATAAAAAATTAGAGACTCTTTGATGTTGCAAATATTCAATCTAAAAAATTGATTCAATCCTCAAATACTGACCTTCTAAGATTCAGACGAATCTGCTGAATTTAAGTTAATTTCTTAATTTTGGATTTGAGGTGTAACACTTTTGAGTGCTCTTCTTTACTGTGATGATTTTTTTTTTGCAAAAGTCGAACATTGAAATTTGGGTTTCAAACATCTTTTATTTCAAAGCAGTTTGAATTAAATTTCTTGAATTTCACTCATTTAAAAAATCAAAAGTTCAGAGTCTTCAAATCATAATCTTCCTACTGGGAGAAATTTTCAATGTAAATCTTCAAGGGGAAAAATTTCCAATATTGAAGATTTACTGGTCAAATCTGTACAAATTTCAGTAGTGAAATTTGGACATTTTCAGTCTTAGAAATATAAAATCAAAATTATTCAATTTTTAAGAATTATGTTTCGGGAATGTGTAATTTTCGACGGTTATCAATTTAAAATGTTCACACTCTGAAATATTTTATTCTGATTGTTTATCTGAAATATTTAGTTTCATTCCCAAGGCTTGCAAAAGCAAATTCTTCAAATTTGAATATTTGCACTTGAAGACTTTTACATATAATTATGTCAAATATGTGATGATGGGATTCAAATGTTTCTCCCTGCATACATTTGAATTTCAAAGATTTGATATTGGAATTCATTCACAGTTTAGAAGTATGTAATTTTGAATGATCTTTTGGAATAGTTCAATTTGAAAAATTAAGAATTGGAAACTGTGTCATCTTGAAGATTTAAGAATGAAAATTTAAATTAAAAATTAAAAATTTAATTTAATTTAAAATTGGAATTTATCGAATTTTATAAATTTGAATCCTTGAATGCACCAATTATTTTGTTCATCAATTAGTAACAATTTATAATGGTGTCATTTTGAATGTTCTTCAAAGATTTGTATCGTAAAATTATTCCCATTTGAAGATTTCCAATGCATCAGTTTTTCAGTTTTTAAAAAGTTTAATTTCAAAGATTTACCATTCAAAATTCTTCCGTTTAAAATATCTACATTCCGATACTTTTTAGTATATTTCATGCGTTAAATGTCAAACATGCCAATCTATAGATTTGAATTTCGAGTTCATCAATTTTGAATATCGAAATGAGCTTTAGGCCCACTCCGTCTGGTTGCGGGTTCGATTCCCGCCTTGCACTCCGGAGAAATTATGAACATGAGAGATTGAGAGATATAGAGGAAAGAGATGTTTATGTCAAGTTTTTAAAACTCGTAAAAGGGAGGAAGTATAAATAAATTTTTCAATATTCCACTTAATTATAGACATTTTTGATTGAAAATGCATTTGTTTTTATGATTTTTAAATACAGATTCATTATTAAATTGTTCCTTATTAATGTGTTGGGTCTTATACTTCTAAAGAGATTGTTTTTGTTATCTGGAACACTGAACTCTAACCCTTATCGTCTGCAAACGTTAAGTCATCGTTTTTTTAAGATAAGGAGTTCCTCAATTGAAATTATTGTGTTTTAATTCGCAATTCACTCTTCATGAAAACACTTTCTCTCAACTTCCTTTTTCATCCTTTTTCTAATTGCATTTGCAATTTGCAAAAAAATTAATCGAGGAGCTGACTATTCAAAAAAATTCGATTTACATGCATTAGGGCGATGAGAAAATTTTTGCATATTTTGAATTCTTAAGCCGTCATTTCATTCCATTTGGTAAAAAAGTATTCTCCTGATTGTTCAAGATAAGAAAAAATTACAGGAAAATGACACGAACCTTGAATCACTTAACGCCTAACCAGAAATAATGCTTATTTGTGAAAGCTTGTACAACAATTTGGTCCGAAAATGTATTAGAAAAAAAAGTTTTATAAGATATCAGTGGAACAGCTAGGCGGGTGTAAGGACACCTTAGTCGGTTAAGCAGTTACCAGCAGTTTATCGACAGTCCGTAACTGCTTGGTTTTGTTCAAGACTTAATATTTTGAAAACAGTGTCGGCAGCTTTTGGATAGCCGACTATTGAACTTGTTACGAACGCCTAAGCGCCATCGACCGATGGCTCGACTGTCGGTAACTTATCACCAGTTAGTAACTCGGTTGGTTCTGTTCCGGGATCAAGATTATTAAGACAGTGCCAATAATTTATGAACAGTCGGTAACTCGGCCAGAAAGGTTGGTTCCTGCATTGCTGACTAGAGGTGTTGCTTGGCTTTGGACATATGACGTACGCAGAAAGGGATTTCCCAAGTTCCGAAACCTTCTAGTAATTTGCTTTCTCAGGATATTCGAATGAATTTGTTTAATGATACGGGTTCCAGAATTACCGACCAGTAAATAATCCCTGGAGAATCCCTGTCTCATAATCGGACGTCCTAGTGTTCCAATTTAGATTGATAAGGGAAGAGTGACAGTAGCACACATCGATAATTCTTTCTTTGACTTGATGCATGACTGATTGCAATATTACAGGCTTAAGAAAGGATAGGTAATATTCGCTCCTCCTGGACGCATTGCTGTGAGCGGGTTTGCTGTTGTACAGGATCACATAAGCAGAGAATCTGCTTCCCAGCGACGCTCGAGTTCTCCAATGTAATGAGAGTCAGGTTGATAGGTTATAGGTTAAAGAACACAAATTCTACATTATCGCTTAATTAAGCGACGATGTTTGAGAATATACAACTTTTTTCCTTGCCGTTTTTCAGATACAACGCCGCAAGGACCACTCAGTACGTATGCGCATAACTTATGCTATGGTAAAATTGAATTTTGAATGCTAACAATTTAACTATCCAATTAGTAGCGCTAGCCATGAGAATATCACTATTAAGTGATACTCTTTTTTCACCTATTCATGTGGTGTTAACCAAACTGGTGCTTGGATAGACACTGTTCTACAGATATTTAGTCAAGAACAGAACTAACCACTTACTGACTGTTGATAATTTACCGATAACTGTTTTATCGACTAAGATGCCCCAAAACCCGCCCACCTATACTACTTGTACCATTATTTATAAAAATATTTGCTCAGGATAATGCTAGAAACTTGCGGTTTTTTCTAGTATTTTTAACTTTTTGTCCACTTCTTACCTAAAAAGCGTTGATGTTTAATTCAATTCAGCGAGCGTACTTGGTCAAACGAATTCTCATCGTTCATAGCTATATAATTCTGTACTAATACTAGATAGTAGCGGTTTATTCTCAAAATTTTTAGCCTTCTATTACCTCTGCACCCCAGTGATCTAATGAGCATTTCAGGGTAACGAGAATAATTTTTTGAGGAAGTCTTTGTTATTGTTTATAAGATTCGTTCTGCCTTATGATCAAAAGCTGCATTTCCCCCGAAACGTTTAATTATCAGTCTATTTTTCAATAGGAATAACTCATCATCAACTAAACTTAGCAGCAACAAATGGCTATTGTTCATAACTATTTTAGCTTAGATCGCTGCTAGAAAATTGCGGGTTTTTTATGTTTACTTATGCTTCAAATTCTCAATTGTGAACAAATAGTATATGAATATTAGAGAGAATCACATTGATTTGAACAATCTCTTCCTTTTTTGTCCCGTGAGATGTTCTAATCAATCAATTATATGTTCAAGGTTTCATCTATCTTTATGTATGTATATTTTCATCGACGAAACGTGTTCTCTGCATGGCCAAAGGGTGGGGAAGGGACTGATATTGAAATATTTGCAATGCCGAACCTTTATTTCACGCTTTTTATACAATTTTCTGTTTTTATTTAAATAGTAGAACTTCAAAAAGTCACTCACAAACCTAGTCCTCTTACCTACTTCTAATTATTTAATTTTTTGTTTTTGTCCTTCGTGTATAACTTTTTCAGATTTTTTCGTTCATAACCAAAAAGTCAAAGTAAAACTGAAGATTTCGGAAAAAAGCAACTCCTATTAGTCTTATTCCTTCGAACATGGATTCCGGTCCATTTTTGTCGCACGGTGGCGCTCCGCGCATGTGGCCCGACTTTAGCATGTAGGGCATGTGAACACGCCGTAAATTTTATTCGAAATTTATAATATTTGAAATTATTCAACGTGACGTGAGTTGAAATTTTTGTAACAAAGTATACCGATTCGAAAGCCACCTTTAGAAGTAAAATAGAGCGTCCAAATTTTGTCCAAATGCTATTCATTTCAAATGAAGTTTGAAGAAAGCATGATGAGATACAATTCTCAATTCTAATTCTGCCTCTATTGTGAAGACTGAATTCTACATCTAGCATAGCAAGAAAGACTATATTACACTTACCGCCTAGACGAGTGCCAGTATCGGGGATTGTGGTCCTAACGCGAGAAGCAATTAGAAATCCAGTTCGAACCAGATTTG
>WSXT02043170.1:0-27885 GCA_011762715.2 Neuroterus valhalla | reverse complement strand
TTCAACAAAATAGTTAACTTTCCGACGAATGTGATGAGTTTTCAAATAAAATTATGAATCCGTAACCAGAAGAGTTAAATTCCAATCCAAGAATATGGAGTTAATACTAAAAAGATAAATATTCCACTGAAGCACTTCAATTTTCAACCATAAAAGGTAAATATTCAATCAAGAAGAATAATTTCCAAACAGAAAAAATCATTTTCTGAGAAAAGATAAAATTTTTCATCCAAATGGTCGAATTTCGGGCTCAAAAAATAATTATTCACAACAAAAACTGGAACAATCACATTTTTAGTTTAAAAAACCAATTTTCGAACCAAGCTTAAGAGTTTCATACTAAAACAAAGAATCTTCAATTGAAGGAGTTGGGTTTTCAAACAGATAAATTAACCTTCACTGAAAAGGTTATTTGTCACAGGAAATTTAATTACTCCAATTTAAAATTGAAAAAAATGGATGTTGAACTAAACAAATGAACTTTTGACTAAAACCATGGAATTTTGAAATAGATTAAGTTCAATTTTCAGTTGGAAAAATTACTTATAACAAGAAAAACCAATTTTCAAACAAATTAAAACATTTTAACACAAAATGATGAAGAATTAAATCAAATTGTAAATATTTAACTGAAGTAGTTGAATTTGAAACCAGAAAGATGAATTTTTAAGTGAAATGATTAACATTTAACTAGAATAGTTCAATGTTTGAAAAAATTCAATTTGCAACCAAAAAGTTTAATTTTAGAACAAAATGGTTGCAATTTGAACTATCAAAATAGTAATTTCCGAACAAAAATGGAATAGTGACATTTTTGGCTTGAAAAATTAATTTGAAACCAAACATAAGAATTTACAATTAGATGAAAGTAAAGAAGAATTATTGAAGAAGAATATTAAGTTCAGAAGAAAAAATAATTTTCTACCCAAAAATATATTTTTCTACCAAAAAATATATTTTTCAACAAAATATGTGAAGTTTCAATAGATTGACTGAATTTTCAATTCAAAATGACAAATTTTCACAGAATTGTCGAATTTTTATCAAGAAAAGATCAATTTTCCACTAAAAATTAAACAGTCAAATTTCCAGTTGAAGTAAATAATTTTCAACCAAACTCATGAGTTTTCAGGTATAATGATGAATCTTCAACGGGAATACATTTATTTTAAGCAATAAGATGAATTTTTACCAAACAGATCAATTTTCTACAAAAAAAAGACAATTTTCCACGAAGTACCTGAATTCTCAAAGATATAGTTTAATTTTTAAATTCAAAAACCAATGTTCAACTGAATACTTGAATTTTCACCACAAAAAAAAAGATGAAATGATTTTTGACAAAGAAGTTACAATTCCAAACAGATGTGAATTTTGAATTGAAATAACGCAACTTTAACTGAAAGATTTAACTCTCAACAAAAAAGTTGGAGTTTTAAACAAGTAAATGATTTTTAAACTCAAAAAAGATGTTATTGCAATGAACAACGTAAACAAGTTTTCTATCATAATTCAGAAATATTTCTTTTTCGGAATACTACTTCTACGCTTAAGACAGCTTGAAGTACTTTCTTTATTTAGAATGAAGAACAGGGTACTTAAAAATTGTGAAGCATTTCAAAGTGGAGGAACTCCCAGCCCTAAAATAAAAACTATGCTTATTTTTTTTAATTCTCTGTCCCAAGTCAGATAAATGAGGAAAAGCAAATAAAACGTGATGAATACATCTTTTTGAAAAAATGCAGGCAATCATTCTTTCTGTATGTTTGGGCTATCATCAATTCAATTATCAAATTTGAGACAGCTCAAAAAATATCACATAGCAACATATTTGCAAAACGTTTTGCTTATAATAAATATTTTGATAATCAGATTAATGGAAAGTTCCATTCTTTGAATCAAACGATAAGATATCTTTTTGATTCATAAAAAGAAAGGATATTCCCGGTTTTTCATTTGAATCCACGGTCATTTCCCGGTTTTTTCCTGGTCAATAAAATTCCCGGTCAAGTCACCACCCTGCACTATATAAATTTTTTTTTGCCTCTAAAGTGAGTCCGAGCCCTGCAATAGATCAATGTTTATAACCAAATTATTAGCGATATACATTTTTTCAAAAAGATTATTGGGATTGCGTACCTATCTTTGGCATTAATATTCACAAGGGGTACCAAGTGTTTTGCACAATGAACGGAATTGTTAGCGGCTGCAATATGAAGTGGAGTTTGTTGATTGCAATCTTTAGCATCAGCTTGTGATTTGTGTTTTAGAAGAATGTTAACTGTTGCTCGATTATTGGAATAACAAGCCTTGTGAAGTGGAATTTGACCAGATTTATCTTTTTTATTCACATCGGCACCTCTCGATATAAGGACTTCCACAATCCGAACGTCGCCCCTAGAAAAAAAAATATATATATTTCGTTTTTTTATACAGGGTGTCTACCAATTTTCGCCTATCAAATTCCTCTTCCTCTTCTTTCTAGATAAGATAGGAAAGAACTTCGCAAATGTCATGTTTTGCGACATTTTATTATATTCAAACAGAATAGTATTTTTTCTAATACATGGTTTTAAAAATTAGAAAAAAAAATACGGGAACAGCGAAAGAAATTGGACGAGAGGGATGAATTATAAAGGGAAGAAAATGAACAAATTTGGAAAAAGCTAGAAAGTATAGAGAATCGACAAAAATAAGTGGAGAACAGTATACTGAAAAAAGTTTTATTCCACCTAGAAAATTTTTCCTTTCCCTGAAGAAACTGTTATTTTAGTTATAAAAAAAACCAGTTCTTTTTCCTCACTAATAAGTAAGCTGATTTTGAAAAAACTCGGGTTCCTTCACAGCAAACTACCAAAATAAAAATATGGCTGACTTAACCTTACTTGATTCACACAGATTCAAGTGATAATCATTTTGTGTTATTACCGGCCTTTTTTATTATCACTAATATATCAAAAATAATTTTATTTTATTACAATAAATTTGTACATTGAATAACTCATTGAAACTTGCAAATTCTTGCAAATTTTAATGTTTTCATTGGAAGGAAATCAGACAATTCGTAGCGCCACTGGACAGAGGTGCAAAATCGAAAAGTTGTGTTCATAATCGCCTTCAGGTTGTATTTCTCAACCGATTTGAATTTTTTTTTAAATGCTCAGCAATCAATTCTTAAGAAAATTTTGGTTTGCGATTTTTGAATATGATTCTCAGATCAACAATACATAAACAAATAAAGTGACAAAATTGGACATTTCCGGTTTGTGAAATTTTAACTTGAAAAAAAATGCTGAAATAGGCTCACTATCATCCAGAATTATTGCAACTACTTTCTCAGAACAGCAGTAATTCTATTATTATTTAAGTTAATTATTAAAAACAATTTTTATGAACAAACTGTTACTTTCGTGCATTTTCCATCGGAAATTTTTTTTTTTTTTTTGCTCTGATTGCTAATATTTTTCCTTAGAGTCATAATTTGAAACAATAAATTATCATAAGTTAACAATTACTATTTTTATAAACAGATCTCCCAATCAGCCATTTCCTCTCAGAAAAAAATGCTTTTGGAATAAGTAATAATGCATGTGATTGTTATAAACAATTCCTAAAACAACTGAGATTTATCACTTTTACATGTAAAAAGGACGGTTTTTCCACTGAAATTATCCGACAATAAACTAAAAATTATTCCAAAATTTGATGGGGGACACTAAATAACAATTGGCGTAATTGTTAATAACAATTTCTATAGTTGGGAGCAAAAACGCTTCACTTGCGTTTTAAGGAGTCGCTTATCTTTTATTTCTTTCCTACATATATTATTCACTTAGTTCACCGCTAGGTGGTTGTCACTTAGTTGCGCCTCACGAGTATAATAATAATTTTTATTATTATGATATTTCTAATAAAAAATGGATATTTTTAAGGTGCGTAAGAGGGTCCTTTGTGATTTTCTTAGTGCCAATGAGAGTACTGATGTGCAAGATTTGTTAAATTTCACACGAACAAAGTACAGTCTTGATTCAGAGCATCTAGAAATAGAAATAAAAATTGTTATTAATAATTACTTAAATTGTTATTTAGTGTCCCCTATCAAAATTTGGAATCATTTTTAGTCCATTGTCGGATGATTTTAGTGGAAAAACCGTTCTTTTTACATGCAAGAGTGATAAATCTCAGTTTTTTTTAAACTGTTTATAACAATCACATAAATTATTTATTACTCTATTTTGTTGGTTAGTCATCGCAATAAATGACACTCCAATAATAATTGAAGAAAAAAACAGTTTTTTCTGAGAGGAAATTGCCGACTGGGAGATTTATTTATAAAAATTGTTTATAAAAATAGTAATTGTTAACTTATGATAATGTATTGTTTCAAGTAATGACTCTTATGAAAAACATTAGCAAAAAAAATTTCCTATGAGAAATACAAGAAAGTAAGAATTTGTTTCTAAAAATTGTTTATAATAATTAACTTGAATAATAATAATAAAATTATTGCTGTCCTAAGAGAGTATTTGCAATAATCCTGGACGATAGTGAGCTCAATAATGGATTTTTTCTCAAGTTAGAAATTCACAAACCTGAAATGGCCAATTTTGTCACTTTATTTGTATACATATTGTTGATCTGAGAAACAAATTCAAAAATCGCAAACCAAAATTCTCTTAAGAATTAATTGTTGAACATTTAAAAAAACATTCAAATCGGTTACGAAATACGACCTGTAGCCGATTATGAACACAACTTTTCGATTTTGAACCACTGAGCACCGTTGTAGTTGCTACGGTAACGACACATTAGGCTTCAGCTAAGGAAAAAACTTCGGTATTCTCAGGAGAAAAATATCAGGTTTTTAATATTCAGAGACTTATACGAGATATTAAAAAACTCGGATAGAAATATTTTGTATTCTTGGTGAAAAAAAAACAACTTTTTTCCAGTGTAGGGAAAGGAAGATTAAGGTATAGTAAAAGAGAGAGTAAGAAAGGTGGAAGAAACGGATGCACGGAAAATTTTCGCTAAAGTAGTTAGTGAGGGAGCGAATGAATGTGGGATGAACGTTCAGGTAGAGAATGAGAATGTATATATAGGAGATTAAAGCAGATAGAAAAAGAAGATAGAATGGATGTGGAAGTAAACAACGAAGCAGGAGAGGAAGAGACAAGGAAGGTGATTAGCGACATCGAGGGAAAAAGAAGGGTGGAAGGGTAAATGGAATAGGAGGATAAAAGAAGGGAGAAGAGAGAGAATAAAAGAAAATCTGATCTAGTAGGAAAGGAGAAGAAAATGGTCGAGAGGGCGGAGTGCATAGGAAGAAAGGAGGAAAGGGAAAGGGAAAAGATAGGGAGAGATAGGATATCGGCAAACGAGGAGATAAGGATCTGGGACGAAGAAAGAGGAGTATTGAAAGCATGTCAAATAAGGCCAGGAAGGGAGAAGGACAAAGAACAGCGAAAAGAAAATAATGGAACGCGTCTGGGTTTAGAAGAGGCATGAAAGAATGAAGACGAGGGCGAGAAAAGCCGAAAGAGGAGATGAGAAAGAGAATGTTGCATTCTATAATGTGCCAGGATTTAAAAAAAAGGATAAGGGTTTCTGGGGTAAATTGGTAAAGAGACATACTGATGATGAGTAAGAAATCGATTGCGGAGAAAGACTGTAAGGGAATAGAAAGAAAGTTACCAAAAGAGGATACCAACAAAAGAGAGTACGATAGACGAAAACGAGAGGATAAGGGAATGTTGCGCCAGAAAGGACATAAGAAGAAGGGAAGGTATATTGGGAAGGTAAAGAAGGCGTAGAGGGAAGGTATGGAAGGTAATGAACAGGGAAGAGAGAAGAAGTAAGAAAGTAAATGCGGATATCAGAATTAATGATTGGAAGAAGCACTTTGAGGGATTGTTAGGGGTAGGGGGTAAGGAAGAAAGAAGGGTTTGGGTAAACGAAAGAAAAGTGATAGAGAAGGGGTGGATAGAAATGACAGAAGCAGGGAGAAAGTGAAAGAGGCAATGGATAGGCTGAAAAGAAACAAAGCAACAGGAGAAGATGGCATGGATGAAGCTCTGGAGTATGAGTGGGGGGGGGGGCAGAAGAGATGTGGATAATCTGTAACAGAGTATGGAGAGGAAAAGGATGGCCTGAAGGATCAAGGACGGAATAAGTGATTCCGCTTATAAAAAAAGGAGAGAGTAAAAAGATAGAGGACTATAAAGAAATCACACTAAGGTCGGTAGGGTATAACATCCATGCGGAGATGCTCAGGAATAGGTTAGAAAGTCAGGTAGAAGAACAAGGAAGTATTCCACACAACCAGACGGACTTTAGGAAAGGAATGGCAACAACCGATAACATTTACCTTCTAAACTATCAGTATATATGAATAAGAGGAAGAAAAGAGGGAAACTAAATTCTTTGTGGACTTTGAAGCAGCATTTGACTCAGTTACCAGAAGGAGAGATGAGAAAGGAGAGAAATTTGGGACAAGATGAAGACTCAGGCAAGATCGACGATGAGTAGGCTATTGTTCAGTAAAATGTTGGCAAACTTAGAGGAAAATCTAAAGTAAAAAGGAAGAGGAGGGAACTGCTATCTTGGATAGCAGTTAGCTTTACTCTTTGGGACATGCGAATTATGTTGTACTATTTGCAGATGACGAAAGAGGGTTGCATTTGATGTTGAGGGGGTATACTTCGGATATACTTTCTATCTTTATAAATCAATTTGATCAATAATTCAATAAATAATCGATAATTTTACCTATATGCCGCAGCATGTAGAAGCGAACGATTCTCGGAATCTTGCCAATTAATATCCTCATCTTTCAACATTGATTGCACCCCCTCATAATTTCCTCGGAAAATGGCTTGCAGCAAAGGAGGCTATAAAAGAAAAGAAATTGTTGAAAACATTTTCTTAACTTCCACAATCTTCAATCTTGCGTATATCGATGGTTTTTTTCAATTGAAATCGAAAAATTGTAGAATCGTGGAACAATCTACAACAAAATCTTCAGATGAATAATTTTTCCAGAAAAAAAAGCAACAAACAGAAATAACAAAAATGAAATTGAAATAAACATAAGCAAATAACCACAATTTATAAAATATTTACAAATTCATAAACCCAATCAAAATTCAGATAAAATTGACAAGAAGAAAATAAATACTCTTGGAAATGAAGACCACAAATTGAAAAATTCTCAAATAATAGAAATAATATCATGCAAATTCATAAATCTCAGAAAAATCTGAACAAAAAATGCTGAAAATCTTTTTTAATGTTCAAAATTTTTAAACTTGCGTATATTGATAGTTTTTTTTTCAAATTAGAATCGGGAAATTGTAGAATAGTAATACGATATACAAGGAAATCTATAAAATTAAAATTTGTCGAAAATGGGAGAGCAATAAATAAAATAAAATTACAATAAACAAAAGCGAAAAATCAAAATTCGTACAATATTCCCAAATTCGCAAGAAGAATCGAATTTCTGATAAAATTGATTAAATGCAATTGAATACTTTGGAAATCAGGATCACAAATTGTAAAATTCTCAAACAATATAATCATTATCATGCAATTAAACAAATCATAGAGAAATCTATAGAGAAAAAAATGCTGAAAATCTTTTTGTAATATTTGAAATTTTTCAACTCGTATACATTTATGCTTTTCTGAATTAAAATCGAAAAATTTGTAACTCCTAATCTAATATACAATAATATCTTTGAATTAGGAATTTGTCAAAAATTTGAAAAAATAGAAATAGAAATGAACAAGATAAAATTACAATAAACAAAAGCGAATTCCAGAATTCGTACAATACTCACAAATCCGCAAAACGAATCGAAATTCTGATAAAACTGATTGAATGCAATCAAATACTTTTAAAAATAGAGTTCACGAATTTAAAAATTCTCAAACAATAGAATTACAACTATTATGTGGATACACAAATTTCAGAGAAATCCATAGAAAAGAAAATGATGAAAATCTTTTTATACCACTCCAACCTCAAAATCTCAACTTCGACCTGATTTTCCGGATCTTGTGGTATAAAATACTGTTGGACATCTGTGTGAGAGGTGATTTTTAGCGAATGAGACTTTTTTAATTCCTTTCGCTCGTGCGAAAAATGTCTCATTCGCTAAATAATCACATCTCACGCAGATGTCGAAATGAACTATTTAAATGTTCAAAATGTTTTGACTCGCGTATATCAATGCTTTTTTTAATTGAAATCCAAAAATTGTCGAATAGTTATCCAATATATAATCATGTCTTCGAATTAAGAATTTGTCAGAAATGAAGCAACAAATAGAAATAAACAAAATAAAATTACAATAAACCAAGCGAATAACCACAATGCGAACAATTTTCACAAATCGATTCAAAATTCTGATATAATTTATTAAATGGAATTAAACACTTTTGGAATTCGAGATTAGAAATTTGAAAAATCTTAAACAATAGAATTTTAATTATCATGTGAATACACAAATCTCAGAGAAATCCATAGAGAAAAAAAAACCTACCTCGTCATAAAGCTGATTTTCACTCATCTTTCCTATTATAAAAATTCCAGATTCACTAACCTAACAGATTCCTAACTATCAAGTTTTCTTTAAAAAATGGAAGAAACTCAACAACCGAAGTAATCATAGCAAAACTTTTCTACATTATCCCTATTTTGTTGACAGATCGTGCCTGCTGTGCTGTCAAACTGACAAGCCCTTTCCTTATTTTCCAACTGCATTTTACCTTTAAGTTCAATTAACTTGATTAGAAACTCTAGATTCAAAAGATTAAAACCGTAAATTGAAGACACGCTTTCAATAAAATTACACATAAAAAACTCTACTTTATTGATAGAAATGCGGTTTTCGGGTTAAAAAAAAGGTTAGAGAGCAAGGACGAAAGTTGGACAGACACGGGGGGACACTAATCGATTCTCAACTCCAAAATTCGACATATTTTATAGGTTATGTCTCTTATTCGAATTTCAAGAGATCGGATTTTTTATCAAGAAACCGGCAATTATGGACTCTTTTCTGTTTGTGTGACGATTTTCAGAAGAAATGGTGTCTTATGACGAATTTGAATCCTCATATTCCAAATTAAGTCTTCTTAAATCAAATTTCGAGAGTTTCCAATTTTTCCGAATCAAAAAGCCCGCGTTAATGGACTCTCTAGCTATAGAAACACCTCTTCCGAGCGTGTAAAGCCACATCTTTATCATGAACCTACTTTTTATGAAAAAAAAATATGGATAAAACTTACCAAAAATATAGAACACAATTATGAAAAAATTAAGCATCGATTTCCCTTTGCTTGATCTTCGAGTTTTTCAATCAACTTTCAGAGAAGTGGCAGCTTTCTAGTTTCGTGTTTGAAAAAGCCCGCGATTAAAAGACATGTATATATTCTTCGCATAATGCAGGTGAAGTGAGCAAGTGTAAATTCGTCATGGCCGCCGACAGCTGTCGTGCTGTCGTCGCTTTATAACCTGACAGATCCAAATTATTATTTGTTATAGAAGGTGGAATTTTAATCATCGCAGTCACTGTATATAAAAACAAATTGTGCATGTTTTGCTGTGGGATGGCTTGTGAGGCGTGTTCTGCAAAATTTTCTCTCTTCAAGAGAAAAGTAAGTACTTGATAAAAATATCGAACTTTCAACTTGTCAAAGAGCATTGAGTGTTTTTTAAGGAAAAAACCACAAACTTCTGGGTACCGTTGGAATATTTTATTCAGAGAATTTTCTTGTGTGAAACTGCTTTTCAGAGTCAATTGTAAGCTGTTGCCAATTAACGGGAAAGTTAAGACGTTTAAGAGATTACGATAGAAATTACGTCTAATTTTAAGTGTCGTTTCTTCTGTTGTTTATTGTTTTCGTTTCATTTGGAAAAAAGTTTCTCTTGAGCAATTCGGATTTTAAAATAGGTGAACTTCGAAAGTACGAGATGAAAATGTTCCCTTTGCGATGAAAAATCCTGAGTTTGAAAATGATTGATTTCACGAGAGATTATTAAAAAAATTAATAATTAACTAAGTCCAAACTCAAAACTAATTAAAGATAACTGTGATATAATTCGATGGATAATAGAATAAAAACTAATCCAATAGATTTAAATATATATCGAATGAGAGAAGTCGCAGTTAGAAGCAGATAATACATTGTTGACGTGTTTTACTAAGATATCATATTTATCAAAGACATTATGGAAGCAATAATGTCATTGTATGTTTGCGATTTTAAGAACAGATCATGAAAATTATATAGTGAATCATTTTTTCTGCAGAGGTAACGCTGCAAGTTTATTTGAATTGTTTGCTTCTTCGTAAAGCAATGAGTCTAAGTTTTTTTGTTTGTTTAACTAACATTTTAAAGTGTCTATAAATTATATTTCATAAGGCCACGTGCGTCTGAAGTGAAACTTTAGCTACTACGAAACGATGCAAACTTAACACTGTTGTGCTGGAATGAATTATTTTTCAATTTAAAAAGTTGTAAATTTTGGGAAATTTTTGGTTTGAAATTGACAAATTTTTTTTAATTGGGTTTTTCACACCAAATTCATTCGCTTTCAAACCAAAAATTAAATTTTTTGTATATAATTGAAGGTTATGGTAGCGAATTTTTTATGTTAGTGTTTTTCAAAGATAATTTATTTTTAATAATCGCAGGTTATACTCGCGTTTGTCACTGGAAATCGTTATAGATTTCAGGGAAGCTATTCATTTATTGTTCATGTTAGAATTTCCTACCGAAAATCATATAATATAACAAAAGTATTTGGTTTTGAGTAAGATTTTTCATCTCAACAATTGGTTGTTACGTTATATTAGGGGTTCTCATATAACATTGATATTGTTGATAGCAAATCATTAAATTCGAATGAATATTCACATAATTTAAACAAGAGTTGGTTTCTGACACAGTATGCGTAAAATGCGTTTTCACACACCCACACGGGTGCTTAAAACCGGTAATTACGATAAAGCGTGCGCGAAATAAAAATAAAAAATCATCTTTATTTTATTTTTCCAACGAAAAATAGAAATATGACGATAACATTTTTTTTTTATTATCACATAAAATGTTCAACAACTTGAGTAGTTAAGTTTGTAAGTTTTATAATTCGTTATTTTTTAACAAAAATACAATGGTTTGATTGCCTAATATGAACTGCGCAAAAATATTATATATGAACTCTCAAGTTAGGCTATTAGTTTCGAACATTTATCAAGAATATTGTCCTTGCGTTTGTTTTCTATTATTTAAGAAAATAATTTATATTCATTTTTCGTTGATAATTAATCTATACTTCTAACCTGAAATCAGAATTTTCAATGCGCGATTAAAAAGTTGGAATTTTGAGGCCCGAAAAATTAATTTTCAGCTCAAAACCTTCAATTTGGAAATATTTGTTCTTATGTTTTTTTCAATTCCTAAACATTTAACGTGTTAGCAAATGAGAGCGATTGTTAAGAACGTGTTTTCAGGCATTCATCAACTGAGAAACGTCTTATTGTGCAAAAAAATGAATAAAATTTGAAATTGTTACTACTGTAAAGCCTTTACTATTAGAAAAAGAATAATTTTTGAAAAATGCAACTCCAACCATTGAGGATTGAACTATTTTTCACACAAATGCTTTTTTCCTCCATTGAATCCAACTGGTCAAAATCAGTATTTTAGTTTGCACAAAAACATTTTTTTTAGTTGGGAATTCTTCTTTTTAGGTCAAAAATTCAGGTACTTGGTTGGAAATTAAAATATCCTATATGAAGTCCCATTTTGTTGAAAATTCAACTTTTTTTTTATCGGATTGAAAATTCAATTTTATTGGTAGAAGTCATTTTCCTTCGTTGGAAATAACTTTTATTTGGAAAGTCGTCTTTTCAACATGAAAATTTATGGATTTTGTTGAGAAATCATATTTTGTTGTACATTTGTTTGAACATGAATCTTTTTGATAGAAAACTCATGTTTTTGGTTCAAGATTGAACAATATTGTTGAAAATTCATGTATTTTTTTGAAAGCTTATCTTTCTAGTTGAGGATTTAGCTATTTTGAAAAAATTCATCTCTATTTTATCATCTGTTTTCAGATTAAAATTTAACGATTCTGTTGAAAGTTCATATTTCTTGATTCAAAATCAACTTGTTTGTTGGAAATTTATTTATTTTATTGGGGATTGAACTATTCTGTTACAAACTCGTATTCTTTCATTGAATTAGACAGGTTGAAAATTCGTTTTATTTTTTGCTAGAAAGTTATTATCAATTTGCTATTGCAATTTGCTATTATTATTATCAATTTGTCCTTTCGA
Source organism: Neuroterus valhalla (assembly GCA_011762715.2). Classification (NCBI taxonomy): domain Eukaryota; kingdom Metazoa; phylum Arthropoda; class Insecta; order Hymenoptera; family Cynipidae; genus Neuroterus; species Neuroterus valhalla. The sequence continues at coordinate 15,535 of WSXT02043170.1, read as the reverse complement.
ATTTAAAATTGATCTTTCATGATAAAAACGTAATGTTTTTGATAAAAAATAGGATTTTCGTAGAAAAATCGTCTTGTTAACTTAACTCTAAATATATTCATTCATATTATGATTTTTTTCAACTTCCTCAATAATAATCACACTCTTATTTTTAGAAGCAATGTATGGACTGCCTCCGACACTTTTGCACAGATTGTGTTATCAGACGAGTCGACAGAGTCTTATGTTGTGACAATTGTAGTATGCTCTCTCGTAGGCCATTAATTCGTAGTCAAATCCTACAAATGCGATCGCGAGATTTACGACAGTATCTCGTTGCAAAAAAAGTTTCGGTCCGAGGTTGTGTAGGTAAGATGATTGAAATAAATCTACAAATTATAGCAGAAAGAAAAAAAAAATTGAATTAATAAATTAACTTGATATTAAACATACATTCATATGAAAAAATATAATTATTTCTTTCAGAAAAAGATGACTTGGTAAACCTGCTGATAGTATTTGCGAATGGAAGCGATTGTCTCATAAATGATAGATTCGAAAGTGCCACAGGAACATTCGACAGAAGGACGTATGTTTCCATTTAAAAAAATTAATATTCATGAAAAGAAGGTGAAGGAACAACAGAAATGTTTGTTTAAAAACCTCCGACTCTGTCAGACAATAACTATTGTCTGATAATTAACTAAACTAATAATTGATGTCTGACACTGTTGAAAGTTTTTATACAACAATTTCTGTTGTTCTTCCACCTTCCTTTTATAGATATTGGCCTCTTGGACGTAGAAGGACTTTTAATATAAAAAAATGGTAGATTGTATATCAATATTTTGGAAACAGATTTGCAGATAGACCTAATCCAGATGATTTATCAACGAGGCGATCCAGAAGTCCTCCAAGCAGTATTGAAAGACCGATTACAGAAGAACCGAGGCCAGAGAGAAGAATTTCAGAACCGGAAGTTGTGGAGGAACCCCTACGAATTGTAAATTTGAATGAAAATGAGAATGATAATGAAGTAGAAATCGAGGAATTGTCAGGAAGCGACGAAGTTGTTAATGGACCAGAACCTGTGATAACTGAAAATGACGAGATCTCGGAGCCATCTATTCTCGAAGGCGCCGAAGTTTTCTCGGAAGCCCACTCGGTAAATTCGATTTTATTTAGTCTGTTCACATTTTCTCAACAATTATTATTTCTGTACCATGAATTATACTTTTCCCAAATCTCTCAATTTTAACTAGAATTCTCTTTGATTCTACTAATTCTACCTTCAATCAGAGAGAAATAGAGAGTAACAATGCATTAGAAATGTCAACTAGTAATAAGATGGCGACCCTAGCGGCCACTTGTTCATAATAGGTCCATATTTTGGATATATCCATAATATCGAGGTTTGTATCCACGACTCGTTTGGTGGTGCAGAATACTGCATGTCGAAAACCACGTCGGTAAATAAATGTGGACTCTAAATAGTGTAAAAGTGTGCGTCGCGTGAATCTAAGTGGGTACACTTCACGCACACAATCTGATTTCGGCTTCAGCCTGGCGCCAACAATAACCAAACAAAAAGTTTCACGAATATTCGATCCCGCTATCGAAGGCATTTGATTCGAATATTTTGACAGCTACAATCTTCGACCAAATGAGCCCAGTTGTGTGTTTTTAACTGTCAATTGTTTGATCTCGTAATCGGTTTGCGCATTTTTTATCTTTACTCTAGATTAAGTGATTTTTCATCTGAAATGATAAATCTTTGTCAAAATGAGAATTTTGTTTTAGGGATAATTCAACTTTAAACCAAAAACAATTTAAATCTTGAATGCAAAAATCTTGAACTCAACCAAAAAAGATTAATTTTCAACGAAGAAAAAAATTCCCAAATAAAAACGTGATATGTTTCTATATTTCACAAAAAAAAAATTTCCAAACTGAAAAGTTCAACTCTGACAGAAAGGACATATCCATTTACACACAATGATTCTCCACGAATAAGTTAGATGTTCGACTAGAAGAGATGAATTTCCAACCGAAAGTTGCATTGTCACAAATTGAGTAGAAAGAATTGAAAAATATGAATTGTCGCAGAAAAAAAAATATTAGTGAAATTTCTGAATGGAAACGCCAAGTTTCAATATGAATAAACGAATTTATAAGAGCAAATTCAAAATTTATATTTCAATAAAAATAGATTCAATTTTTTATTAAGAATAATTGAATATTCAATTGGATAGATCAATTCTTAACTGAACTGATAAATCTTTATTTACAAAACTGAATTTCCAGCAAATAAGTTCAGCTTTTAAATAGGCATCTAAATTTTCAGAAGAGCAATTGCATATTTGACAATCAAGTTATTTCTCCCAAATCAGAAAATTTTCCAACAAAAAGTAGAAAGTAGAATTTCAAACCAAAAAGGATTACTGGTCCAAGAATTATTTTATTATACCGATGCCCCGGTAGCGTAATTGGTTAACGCCCCACTCATGTACAGTGGCGAATCCCGGTTCAAATCCGGGCCGCGGCAGATTTTTTCTCATTCCTCCAAAATAATTCTTGGACCAGTAATCGGCAAAATTACCATTTCAAATTAATTGATTAAACTTCTTGGTTGAAATTTAATCTTTTTCGATACAAACTAAAGTATTGTTTGGAAGTTGGATTCAGCACTTGAAATAAAAATTTGTCTTTATGTTTCAGAATTAGAATATTTTGTCGGAAATTCTTTTTTTTTTTTGTCGAAAATTTTTTTCGTGGCAAAAAATGCAATCATTCCATTTTGAATTTTAAATTTCTCGGGGGTTCTGTTGAAAATTATCTTTTATTTAGAAGTTTTAAATTTTTTGTTGAAAATCTACATTTGCCTGTTGCAACATTTTTTTTCGCCCAGAATTTCAACAATAAACGATTTCCTTTCTCCGTAAATATTTGAGATTTTTTCGCTGGAAATTTTCTTTGTTTGTCAAGTTGACAATAAAGAATTTCATTGAAAAGTAATCCTTTTTGGTTTGAAATTCTACTTTTTGTTGGAAAATTTTCTGATTTGCGAGAAATAACTTGACTGTCATAAATGCAATTGATCTTTTCAAAATTAAACTGACTATTTGAAAGCTGAACTTATTTGCTGGAAATTAATTTTTGTGAATAAAGTTTTATCAGTTCAGATAAAAATTTATCTATCCAATTGAATATTCCATTTTTTTAAATAAAAAATTGAATCTATCCTTATTGAAATATAATGTTTCGAATTTTCTGTTATCAATTCGTTTATTTGTATTGAAACTTGGCGTTTTCAATCAGGAATTTCTCTCGTTCAAAATAAATTCATTCTACTCATTTTGTTACAATTCAATTTTCGGTTGGAAATGAATCTCTTCTAGTCGAACATCTAACTTATTTGTTACAAATTATTGTGGGTAAATGGATATGTCCTTTCTGTCAGAGTTGAACTTTTCAGTTTGGAAATTTTTTTTTTTTTGAAATATAGAAACATATCACATTTTTATTTAGGAATTTTTTTTCTTCGTTGAAAATTAATCTTTTTTGGTTGAGTTCAAGATTTTTGCATTCAAGATTTTAATTGTTTTTGGTTTAAAGTTGAATTATCCCTAAAACAAAATTCTTATTTTGACAAAGATTTATCATTTTAGATGAAAAATCACTAAATCTAGAGTAACGATAGAAAATGCGTAAACAGATTACTAGATCAAACAGTTGACAGTTAAAAACACACAACTGGGCTCATTTCAGTCGAAGATTGTAGCTGTCGAAATCTTCGAATTAAATGCCTTCCATAGTGGGATCGACGATTCGTGAAACTTTTTGTTTGGCTGTTGTCGGCGCCGGGCCGAAGCCGAAGTCAGATTGTGTGCGTGAAGTGTACCCACTTAGATCCACGCGACGCACACTTGTACACTCTTTAGAGTCCACATTTATTTACCAACGTGGTTTTCTACATGCAGTATTCTGCACCACCAAACGAGTCGTGGATACAAAAATCGATATTATGGATATATCAATAATATGGACCTATTATGAACAAGTGGCCGCTAGGGTCACCACCTTAATACTAGGTAACATAATTTTATAATGCATTGACTCTCTATTTATTTCTGCTTCAATTCTATTTAATTTATTGAAATGTTTATAGTTTTTGCTTACATTGGATAATGTTTAACGTGACCTTATTTTTCCAACGGGAATAATAATTAATTCATTTAAGTTCCCTTCATTTACGTAGAATTAATTATTTCGAAATTCTTTAAATTCAATTGAAATCTGAGTCGTTGAAAAATGAGAACCTTTTTGTTCTCGTGAAATTTCGTTGGATACGATTTGAATTTTGTGGAATTGAACTAAAATTATATTGAATGAATTATATCCACAATGATTTCTGTGGGAGCGTCCAAATTCCTTTAAATCCGCCGAAACTCCGTTGGAATTACCTCAAGTTCCATTGAACTCAACTTTCCTTTTAACGATCACCCTTTATATTTCATTAAATTTATTCGGATATAGTGGGCTTCACTTGAAATAAATTTGAATACCGTAAATGTCACCCATTTTTAGTTGAATTCGCTTTGAACAATATCAGGGTGGCGATTCAGCGGACGATTTCCAATTTCCGGTCATTTCCCGATTCTTCAAGGTCAATTTTTTCAATTTTCCCGGTCAACCAGAAGCAAAATATTTATATTTGGCGCAAAACGCAAACGTTAATTTTTATTTATGACGTTCATCTCAAACATCCTTTAACACAACAGATCAAACATTGCAAAATAAATCAATTTACGATAGCAAAAATCTTCAACCAGAAAAGTTTAATTTCAAAACAAGAAGATGAATTTTCAACTAAAAAGATAAATATTTAACTGGAACGCTTCAATTTCCAACCATGAAGGTGAATATTCAAACAGGAAGATTAATTTCCAAATAGAACTAATCATTTTCTGAAGAAAAAAATATAATGTTTTAACAAAATAGTCGAATCTCATAGTAAAAAGATAATTATTTTCAACCAAAAAACGAACAGTAACATTTTTAGTTTAAAAAAAAAAGAATTTTAAACCAAGCATAAGTGTTTTATACAAAAAAAAGTATCTCCAACCAAAGGAGTCAAGCTTTCAAACAGTTTTCAAACTTTTACTAAAAAAGATAATTAAACGAAAATTTGATTACTTAAATTTCAAATTAAGAACAAATCAATGTTCAAACAAATAGATTTTTCAAGGAAACTCTAAAATTTTCAAAGTTAAACTTTCAGTTAAAAAAATTACTTATAACAACAACGACAAAAAACTAACTTTCGACAAGAAAAGCTATCTTTCAACAAACAAAAAAAAATGTCAAACGAATTATTACATTTATACATAAAATGATGAAGAATCAAATGAAATTGTAAATGTTCAACTGAAGTAGTTGAATTTTAAACCAGAAGGACGAATGTTTAACTGTAATGATGAACATTCAACCAAAAAATACATTTTTTCAACCGAATGGTTGAAATCCGAACCATGAAAATAAAAAATTTCAAACAAAAATGGAATAGTCACATTTTTGGCTTGAAAAATTAATTTTAAACCAAACATAAGAATTTTCAACTAGATGAATGTTCGACCAAGATGAAAAATGTTTGACGGCATAACTTGAATTTTTCACCGTAAAGGATATTTAGATTTGAATGAAAATGAATTTTAGCGTTCTACGACAAATATAAGTATGTTGCTTCTATTTGACCGGGAAAATTGAGAAACTTGACCGGGAATTTGAAATCGTCCGCCGAATCGACACCCTGACAATTTTTCCTCTTTTTTTTTTTTTATTAGATTCTCTTGAACTCTTCTAAATTCTGTTAAATTCACCTGTGATTCCAGCAATCTTTCCTCGAATTTAGACCCGAAATCCCGACCCAGCCTGAGAATTGGATTTGTGAAAACTATCGAAAATTTTAGGAAATCCTTGAATCGACCTTCCCAAAAATTTCCTTGACTTTACCGATATTTATAGTAACTTACCATTTCTTACCGAAAATGTTTGGAGAATTAAAAAAACTTTCGAACCGGTTTCGACTAAAAAATCCTAAAATTAACGTTATTCACGGTAAAATTTCTTTAAAACGAACAATTCTTCAATTCCTAACAGAGATCCCGCATCGTGAAGTTGTCGGATATCAAAGAAATTTCGGAACTTGAGTACTTGACTGTTAAACAACTCAAAGATTTATTGAGCCTAAATCGTGTGGATTTCAAAGGCTGTGTCGAAAGATGCGAACTGCTGGACAGGGCGTGCAGATTGTGGGAAGAACATCGGAAATCTAGAGAAGGTAAGAATTTTCTTCAAAATTCTGTTCAAAACTTAATTTAAAAAAGATTATTCCAAATTTAAAATTATATGAAACCGAATAACCTAGAATTAGACGAGTTTGCTCCTAAATCCTCGAAAGTTCAGAAATAACTCATTCGAAACGAAAACCGGCAGTATCACATCCGGCTTGAAGGACCAATTTTTCAAAATACGCATTTGTCCCCCGTTTCGAAACAGGGATTATTTTTAATTGATTTCATTTATTTTTCAGCAAATATAGATAACCTGGACGACGAGACACTTTGCAAAGTATGTTTAGACGCACCCATCGAGTGCGTGATTCTTGAATGTGGCCACATGGCCTGCTGTATAAATTGCGGCAAACAAATGTCGGAATGTCCAATTTGTAGACAATACGTGGTCCGAGTCGTGAGATTTTTCAAAGCCTGATTAAACTAGCTTAGAATTACAATTTCAATTGTAATTATTATTATTATTACTATGTATTACTGTATAAATAAGACATCGGTGTATATAGACTCGAGGGAGGTGAGACAAAAATTCGATCCACTTGACTTTATTTCTACTTTACAGTTATCATTTCTCTATTCATAACTTTAATTTGAAAGGAATATGTGTACATACATAACTAGAGATTTGTATTTCTACTAACTTGTGAGCGAGTCATAATATGAAAGGTATCTACTCTATTACTTTATCCGGCGATTTGACCCTCTTTCCTTTTTTTCTTGCTAAAGAAAATGTTGCTTATCATGAATTTTCTGAAAAAGAGGAAGGAGGCCCAAATTCGTTTCGCTTCAGAAGAAAGTATTTTTTCACCGTTTCATAGCGCAAAGATTTGATTGTGAATGCGAAATATATAGAATATAGTTTAGGACTTCATAAAAAAAAGGTATTGATTAAAAAAACTTTTTCAGTGAAATCAAAGACTGGCCATTCATAATTAATTTGATGTATATTCTTTCAAATAAAATGAAATTAATTATGAACTGATATAAGTGTATTCTAAGAAAGTTCAACTTTCTATTTCCGTACTTCGTTTCTTTCTAGAACTGCTTTTAGAAGAAGATATTTCCGAGTACAAGTATGTACGAATTATTTTGAAATCTGTATCGAACAACGACTGTTAATAAACCAAATGTGTCAAGGAAAATTGCAGATCTCATTTTCCTTTGTATCGTATTTTATTCATCACTTTATCTTACATTTCGACTAAATTAGTACGAATTATATTTTCAATATTTACAGTTTTCAGTACGAAGAGCAAGGCACTAACTGAAAAAATAAGTTGAGTCCTGGACCTTTTCTAGGTCAAAACTTCCTTTTGCTGGTACTCGAGCTAAGACTTTGTTGAGATGTTCTCGCATTTCCAAGAATTTCACGTTTTCACATCTATCCAGTTCCCTGAAAAAAATAATAGAATTTACTTGTGATGTAAAAAATAAGATATATCAACAGAGTTTACTGAGAATTATGTTTGACTTACTCCTTGGAAAAGGCGTAATTATCCAGCAAGTACTTGGAAAGATTCTCGAGAATCGGTTCCGAATGCAGAGCGATGAACTGCTTTCGACAAATCTGCACAGTAAAGATTTTTTAAATGCCTGCCAAAAGGACACAAGATACGAAGAAACAAACGAAAATATGTATAAAATCCTTCAGGATTTATATTTTTCTCTACAATACGAATTTATGGTGAGATAAAAAAAAACAAAAAGGAGGTCATTGAACATTTTTAACTATTTTTAAATCTTTTTCCTTTGAATTCGATATTTTTGGACTATCTGTCCAATTTGTAAATGTCCAATTCAATACGAAGAAATGCATGAAATTGGGGTTTTCATTTTTAATGCCTAACAGGCGTTATTTTAGTTTCGTCATTAGTATTCAAGAATTTACTCTCTTTTTTTTCACTCTTTACAAATAATGTATATAATAATCTATCAATAATAAAATATACAGCATTCAGTTTATGTGTTCAAAAAGATTCAAGGGACTTCAAATAATCCAAAGAAATTATTGTAATTAGAATGATTGCTGAAGTGAAACTTCAGCAACGAAAAAACAGTTCTAAAAAAACTTCTAGATTTACTTTGATGCTTGAATGGAAACTTTTTTTTGCCAAGTCATATTTTTTGGTTAAAGATTTAAGTGTTTGGTTTGAAAATGTTTCTTAGTTCAGATGAAGATTCACGCAGTTTGTTGAAAATTTTTCTCAAGTACATAATTAACCTTCTTGTTCGGAAATAATTTTTTTGTTGTTGCAAATATAGGGACGGTTGTTCACAAGAAACTTTTCTTCAAATTATGAAAATAAAATCGTTCATGGACACTTCGGTATTTAAAATTGGAGTTTATGACAGAAGGATAGAATAGGAAACCAAAGAATATTAAAATAGAAAATCAAAGCTCATGAATTATTTTCGACCTGGCTGAAAATTTAACTCCTTTTTCATAAAACTCTTTTTTGTTTGTTGATGACTGATCATTTTTGTTAAAAACTCAACTATCGGGTCAAAAATGCATCTTTTTTATTTTAAAGATCAACTATTTATTTGACAATTCATGTTTTTTGTTCATAACTCGTCTTTTGTGGCGGAAAATTTGTCTTCTCGGATGAAAAATTTTCTCTTCGGTTAAAGACTCAACTCCTGGGTAGAAAATTAACTTTTTGTTGAAGAATAATATTTTTGACTTAAAAATTCAAGAATCATCTTTTTTTATTTCAAATTGAAATATTTTTCGGTTGAGATATCAACTATTACAAGTTTTGTTGATAATGTCACTATTTTATTCGAAATTACTATTTTTGGTTGAAAATTGGTATTTTTTATTTGAAACTGATCTTCTCCGATAGAATTTAACTGTTTTCTATTTCAAATTGAATCTTTTTTTTTCAATATCGACTATTACATTTTTCGATGGGAATTAATCTCTTTTTAATTGAAGAATCAACCACTTGGTTTAAAGCAAAACTGCTTTGCGAAAAATGCATTTTTTTAAGTTAATAATTCACCATTTAGGTTGAAAATTCAACTATTTCGTTGTGAATGATCTTTTCTCTTAATCAAATTTTTTTCTCGTTGAAAATTCAACTATTATAGTAAAAAAGTAAAAAATTTGGTTAAAAATCAAACTGCTCATTTCAGACTCTACTTTTTGGTAGAAAATGAACTCCTTGTTGAAAAATAATAATTTTTACTTCAAAATTTAACAATGATGACGTTGAAAATCGTCTTTTTGTATTGATAATTAGTCTAATGGTAGAAAATTATCCTTGTTCGTTGAAAATTCAACTATTTAGTAAAAAAAAGTCAATTATTTGATTAAAAATCAAACTGCTTATCTCAGACTTTTTTTTTGTAGAAAATGAAGTTTTTTGTCGGAAAAACCTATTTTTCGGTTTAAAATTCACAGTTTTGTCGATAATTCGTCACCCCGGCTTCAATATTAATTAATTTTGTTGAAAATTTGTTTGTTTCTTGGGAAGTGTTTCTCCAACTCAGAATTAAACTTTTCATTTTTGGGGGGAAAATTCTCTTCTTTTAGTCCGAAATTCAACTATTTAGAAAATTAATCTTGTTGGTTGGAAATTCATCCTTATGGGTCAAAAATTCTGATATTATTTTGGAAGCTTGATTTTTATGTTGAAAATTCAACCATTTTGTTAAAGACATGTTTTTTGTGAGGAAAGTCAACTATTTTGTTGAAAGTTAATCTTTTCGGATTGATAATTAGTCTAGTGGTAGAAAATTATTCTTGCTCGTTGAAAATTCAACTATTTAGTGAAAAATTCGATTATATAATTCATTATTTGAAATTTAGCTTTTTGTTTGGAAGATCAACGACTTTATTAGCCAACGGCTATGTTACCTTTGATGTACACAAGGGGGGGGGGGGGGTAAAGAACCAACTCCAATTGTCAACAAGGCTGTACACTGTCCACTTAGACCGTCACTGTTGCACTGGGAGCGTCACCGATTTTCCAGGTTACAGCGGTGTTCCACTTCGAAAATAAAATATTTTTATCCTATTAAAAAAAGTAATTACCTTATTCATCGTTTCCACAGTAGAGGGATGCGTCCAGAAACAATCATGAACCGACATAAATGTGATTCCAGCTTGTTCACAATGCAAACTTGTTAGCATCATATGAGTTGAATCCAAGGAATGGATGAAATTTGGAGGAAAGGCATTCTTCTGTTTCATAACGTGCGGTCTCCTATGAAAACATTTTATCAATATTGTCTCTCAATATTATAAATCCGGCTATTAGACATTTTTGAAAGCCTTTTAACTTTTAAGAATGGATAAATTAATGAAATAAAAATGATTACTCGAAAGTATCTAGCGCTGGATGATAGTGTCCGCCATTAGTATTTGGTTTCGTATAGGGTTGAATGATCGGTAAACCCAGAGGCGTTACCCACTCAACACTTTTCCCCCTGATATTACAAATCACTCTCGCGCACTCTGTGAACCAATCCTGAATTTCCTTCGCGCTCGTAAACATCGATCTCAAACTCTCGAAAGTTTTTTGAACCAGATATCCACTTGCTGGCCAGATTTTGTCATCAGGAAAGTTTTCAATATCTAAACCAAAATAAAAAAAATTCATCAAAACTTGTCTTCAAATACTTCTTCTTAGGAAAAGACATTTTTCTTTTTAAATTCAGACCTTTTAATTGCTTCGCAATCTGCAGTTTGGCACCGAATTTCGTCACTCCGTAGACGGTAGTCATGATTGTTTGTTTAATGACCTTCCTTTGAATATTACCTTCCAAAAATTGGGCGATTTCGACTCCATTTTCCGCATCGGACTGTCGAATTTTCTCCACCTATTAAAAAACAAAAATATTTACAATATCTGGGCTGAAACAACAAAGTTGAATTTTTTTTCTTTGAAAAAAACGGAATGTGCTGGATGAGATTGACTAGAACCTGTATTCGTTTATACATTTTTTTCAAACAAAGAATAAATATTACCACCTGAGGAAGTCTCCTAATAAGTCCTTCCTAAGTCATTGGCAAACCTTTTCGTAAAACACTGGAATCCCTTGTTTGACATCTAGTCATGTTGCAAATATATTTATAAATTTTTGTATGAGAGTAAGTTAATGTTTGTTAATGAAGTATCATAGGAGTTTGACAAATATGTTATTTTAAATTAGTTTTAAACATTGAAGTAGCACTTTTACTAATTAATTTGTTGATAATATTTATTGTTAACATTAATTATGATTATTTATTATTCGTTAGGCGTGTCCCAAATAACGTGTTTTTTTTTTATTTAACCCTATTAATCTAAAAAAATCTAAAAGAAAAAGTTTCATTTTTATCAAAATTGTAAGCTCTCGACTGATTGTAAAAAAAGGGCGCATGGAAACCAGGTGAGTCTGAAGTGAAATTTCACACCGTTGTGATAAATTAATTCCACTTCTCTTAGTTACACAACTGCCATGCGATTTACCTTTCTCTCTCCTTTCCTTATTCTTTCCCCTTCAAGTTTTACGTCCAACTTGCATGCCTTCCCAAAGCCGTATTTTATTCCCGTAGACTACGCAAGTTGGAAGTGAAACTTGCAAGTGAAAGAATAAAGTGAGAGAGCAACGTTAATCGTTGGGCAGATTTTTCGTAGATTATATTTTCATCTCTCGCATATTTATTATTCTTTCTCTTACGTAATTAATGAATGTTCCATTGTTGAGAAGACAAATTTGATTTTTGTCGTTCAAAACTTACCTCGTTTAATTAATTGAAAATTCTACTGTTTGGTTGAAAATTGTATTAATTTTTAAAAGTGCAACTGAATTGTTAAAAACTCATCTTTTTGGTCAAAAATTAAAATACTTGGTTGAAAGTTTAACTTGTTAAAGAAAGATGCATTTGCTATTGCGTTGAAAATATTTTTTATCCTTGGCTGGATGTTCATTTTTTAATCGAAAATTTAAATATTTCGTATTTGATTAAAAATTAATCTTTTTTAGTTGAAAAATCAACCATTGGGTTGAAAATTCATGTATTTTGTTGATACTTCATCATTATGTCGGAAAATTGATTTCTTTGACTAAAAAATGATCTCGTCAGTTGAGAATACGACTATTTGTTTAAATAATTAACTCTTGTTGAAAATGTATTTTTTTTATGCTGAAGATTCACCATTCTAGTTGCAACCTTAACGCTTTGATAAAAAAATTCAACGATTTTGTTCCAAATTTTTGTTAAATTCAAATGTTTTCTATTTCAAATTCGAATATCTTCTGATTGGAATATCAACGTACGGACCTCCACTTTTTGGCCTAAAAATGCACTACTTGGTTGAAAATTTAACTTTTTTTGGAGATCGACACATCTTGTTCATTTGAGAAATCACTTTTTATCAAAATTCGCATTTTTTCTTAGAACTTTAATCTTCCAGGGTGTCGATTCGGCGGACGATTTCAAATTTCTGGTCATTTCCCGGTTCTTCACGGTCAAGTTTTTCAATTTTCTCGGTCAACTTGAAGTAATATATTCATATTGGCGCAAAACACAAACATTTATTTTTATTCATGACGTTCATTCTAAACATCCTATAACACAACAGATCAAACATTGCTGAATAAATCAATTTTGAAAAGAATACTCAAATTTCCAACAAAAAAAAAAAAAAATTTTTTACAAAAATTGGAACAGTTAAACTTAATCAAAAACAATGAAATTATCAACCAATGTGATGAATTTTCAAATAACATTATTAATCTGTAACCAGAACAGTTAAATTTCAAATCAAGAAAGAATAATTTTCTAACAACAACTAAAATTTTTCAACAAAATAGTTGAATTTCGAACTCAAAAAGTAATTATTGTCACCCAAAAATGAAACAGTAACATGTTTAGTACACCAAACCAATTTCCAACCAAGCATAAAAGTTTTCTACTAAAACAAAGAATCTACAGCTGAAGGAGTTGCATTTCCGAAGATAAATTAACTTTTACTGAAAAAGATCAATTTTCAACGAAGATTTGAATACTCAAATTTTCAATTAGAAAAAATGAATGCCCAACTGCATAAATAAATTTTTATCTAAAACTATGGAATTTTCAATTAGAAGGAGTTAAATTTCAGTTTAAAAAAATTACTTTAAAAAAAAAACTATCTTTCAGTTTTACACAAAATGATGAAGAATCAAAGTAAATTGTAATTTTTTACCTGCAGTAAATGAATTTTAAACCAGAAAGACGAATTTTCAACTGAAATGATAAACATTTAACTAGAATAGTTCAATTTTTTACAAAAAATTAATTTTCAACCAAAAAATATAATTTTTCAAGGAAATGGTTTCAGCGAAATAATTGAATTTTCAATTCAAAAAGACAAATTGTCGCCTAAGTGTCTAATTTTGAACATGAAAATGATCTTTTTTGTTGGATATTGATCTATTCCATTGAGGAATAAACTATTTTCTGGGTGGCGATTTGCGGACGATTCTAAATTCCCTTTCATTTCCCGGTAAAGTTTTTCAATTTTCCCGGTGAACTAAAAGTAACATATTCATATTTGTCGTAAAGCGCAAACATTTATTTAAATTTATGACCTTCATTCTAAACATCCTTTAACAAAACAGATCAAGAATTGTAGAATAAATTAAATTTGAAAAAAATACTCAAATTTACCACGAAAAAGTATCAGTTTCTTACAAAAGTTGGAAGAGTTAAACTTACAATTGAAAAAATCAATTTGCGATAAAGGAAATGGATTTATAACAAAATAGTTCATTTTTCAACCAAAGTGATGAATTTTCCAATAGAATTAGGAACAGTTTAAATTGCAAACCAAGATTAATTGTCAAATAGAAAGATTAATTTTCTACCATAAAATACAATGTTCCAACAAAATAATGGAATTTTGAACTGAAAAAATAATTGTTTTCAACCGGAAATGGAACAGTAACATTCAGAGTTTGAAGACCCAATTTCATACTAAACAAAAGAGTTTTTAACTAGAACAAAGAACCATAACCTGAAAAAGTTGATTTTCAAACAGATGAATTAACTTTTAGCAAAAAAGATGAATTATTGTCAACCAACATTTTAATACTCAAATTTTAAATTTAACCAAACAAATGAATTTTTAACTACAACTATGGAATTTTTATTTGGAATAAGTTCAATTTTCGGTCGAAAAAAATTACTTAGATATAACCAAAAAAAATAAGCTTGTATCTAAAAAGCTAACTTTCAAACAAATTGATACAAAATGATGAATCTTCGAATAAAATTGTAGATGTTTAACTGAAACAGTTGAATTTTAAACCAGAAAGACGAATTTTTACCTGAAATGATGAACCCTCTACTAGAATAGTTGAAATTTCGACCACAAATTAATTTTTAACCAAAAAATACAATTTTTCAACAAAATGGTTATTTTAACTATAGAGATTATCATTTTTGATTAAAAATAAAAAAGTAGCATTTTTGTCTTAAAAATTAATTTTAAACCAAACATAAGAGTTTTCAACCAGAAGAGTTTTTGACTGATATGAAAAATATTCAACTGTTTAACTTGAATTATTAACCGTAAAGAAGAACTTGCCAACAAATTAACTCTCGAAGAAAAAGATAATTTTATTATATAAAATCCATTTTTTCAACAAAATATGTGAATTTTCAAGGTACTAATTAATCAATCCATAAAGACGAATATTCATCCAAATAGTTGAATTTTGAACTAGAAATGATCATTTTCCACTGTTTGAGGATAGAACAGTTAAATTTCCAGTTAGAGGAATCAATTTTCAACCAAACTGATGGATTCTGAGGTAAAATAATAAATCTTTGACTGGAATAAATGTATTTTTTGCGAAAAAGGTGAATTTCCAACCATAAAGATTAATTTTCTACAAAAGAGGCGACTTTTCAACAAAGAAAATAAATTCCGAAAGAAATAGTATGATTCTTAAATTCAAAAATCAATGTTTAACTAAATACTTGAATCTTCACTGAAAACAGATGAATGGATTTTCAACAAGGTAGTCACATTTTCAATCAAAGGTGGATTTTATATTAAAATAATGCACCTTCAACAAAAAAGCATAATTTCCAAAAAAATAATTTAATTTTTAACCAAGTAATTGATTTTTCAACTCAAACAGGATGAATTCGCAATGAAAAATGTGAACAAGTTTTCTATTATAATTTAGAAATATTTCTCATTCGAAATACTACTCATCCT